>JAINUG010000017.1:8033145-8230645 GCA_029706075.1 Aldrovandia affinis | reverse complement strand
ATTATGTTTGCTATTAATATAACTATTAATGGTGGCAATAACAGTCTTTCCACAGTTTACAGTGTATAGTTGTAATACATGCTAATTATATGCAATATCCTGGTTGTACTGTAAATCGGTTTTTTCTTACTGCAATAAAACCATACTTTGTAAATCTGTTCCTGACAAGTTGCGTATGTAGATATTGCGGCCCATGAATTAAAAAAGCAAGCAAAAGAGTCATTTCACATCAGTGAAATCAGCATGTGAAATCAGAAATGACATTTGTTTTGTTCATACATCTTGCCAGAGCCAGGTAGGTAAGCCCCACTGTTTGCCTTTTGTTACAAATGTCATGTTCTCTACCCCGGTTTAAAGACACGGACAGGCAGATTGATGAATACGAGTGGGAGGGGAAACACCCACTCTAACCAGTCAATGGTGAGCTGTCAAAAGTTTGCCACACATCAAAGCAGGTTTTTGATCACATACTTAACTCTTTAAAAGAAAGTATGCATGACTCATATTGTATCTCTCTATACATTGAGATTTAATGTGTAAAAAAAATTAAAAGAAGTCATGAGCCGCCCACTAAGGCTGGAAAATGGCCACTTGCTCAAAAGTGACAGCTTGAAGGCGGCCTGTTAGACGCAGCTGACGTGCGGATAAGCGGAACGGTGACTTTCCCCCGTGCGCAGAGCTGAAGATGTGCTCAAGGGGTCCAAACTTGTGTAAAACCAACAAGCGCCCCAACAACGGCACATTTATTTAGTATTTTTGCCCAATTTTTGCCCCACTTTTTAGTATCCAATTCCCTCTCTCTATTTTCGTGCCAACTATCCCCTCCCTCGTAAGAGAACTCGCTGCCGTAGTCCGGCCAGTAGCGAGCTCTGCACCACCTCCTTGGAGCCAGTGCCCGCCTAGGCCGAAGCCGATCACCGACACAGGACCACTCATATATGCAGCGAGTCTTTCCTTCTGCTTTTATCCCTCCCCCCAGGGGCGGACAGCCAATTGCCGCCCCCTAGTGGCACTCCCGGCCAGAGCCGAAACTGGCGCAACCGGTAGAATCGAACCCTGGTTGCCGTGGCTAGCGTCGAACGCTCTTACCGCTAGACCATGCGGGAGGCCCAGCAACAGCACATTTAATGAGAAAAGGCACGCAGAGATCAGAGGAACACCTCGCCAACAACACCTGTTTGTACGCTTGCACAGGGGTTCCATGTGTGATCAGACCCACCACTGTGTGATCTTTATTTTTTTTTGTACACGTCTGTGAACGTTTTAATTTGCTCCGGGAGGCAGGACAACAAATCAAACTTCAATGGGATTGCTAATGAATCGAGGAGTCAGATGAGCTCAAGTCCGGACCCTTGCCAGACTCATGCGCACGTGTGTGTGTGTGTGTGTGTGTGTGTGTGCGGGAGCGAGTGTTTTCGGTTCAGTGCCGATTCCTGGCGGTGATCGTTAATGAACATGTTCGTGACGGCTCTGTGTGTTTTCTGTTACACTGGAGTACATGTTTAAAAAAAAATGTAATGGAAAAAGAAATGAGCTATTTCCCCTTCATGCTTAAATCTATTCATCCATAGAATTCTAATGTAAAGGTATCTTCGCTTTCCTGACACACACAAACACAAACACACACACACACACACACTTATATACATATATACATATATCACATCAAGTCACAAATTCAATTCCAAAATTAAGATGAAAATTGATAAAGATGAGCACAATAAATACAGGCCATGAGCTATATTGTGTGGAAATTATATTCTTTTGTCATATAAGATTCTGTATGGAGGAATGGTCAAAGATCGCCCACACCCCAATATGTTCACCAATCTCACAAAACACTACACTTCATGCAATTAAATTTTTGCTGGATTTCATTTTAAATAATTGTAACATTTCCTTTGGGGAAAAACGAACTATTGAACTAAATGCTTTTCTCAGAGCGATTGTATTAGCATAAAACAATTTAATTTAATTTTCTTTCTTGAGAATATAATATAGCTCATTAGCTGTATTGTTTATTTGATACAGCCTTTTTTATACCCTTTATCAAGGGTGTGAAGAATTTTGGAGTGGACTGTGTGTGTGTGTGTGTGTGTATGCGTGTGTGCATGTACGTTTTTATTTCCCACAGAGATCTCTGATCAAGGCAAAGAGAGCAGACTCCAGTGCCACCGCGCCCCTATAAGAGAGTGGACATGGTATGCAGCTGCCTACAACAATGTCTATCGCTGTATTACTGCACTGATCTCGTGCGCGAACTATGATTGTTCCTACCATGTATTAATGCACATCTTGTAAGTCGCTCTGGATAAGAGCTTCTGCTAAATGCTTAAAATGTAAGAAATGTAAAATGTGACATGGAGATGACAACATGGCGGCCGGCTCATGATCCTCATTATGAGCACAGCTTTCACAAGCGGTGCGCGGGACGCAAACTAGTGGGCTGGCGGAGAGGCGCGAGACGGGTGAGACACGGCGAACGCCTGCTCTCACAGTTACCCGTTGACGTGCTCTCCTCTCGGTTTGTGTTCCACGGTTTCTCCAGTGGTTATCTTAAAAGTGGAGTCATCGCAAAGTGCTGTGCGCTTAAAAAAAAAAAAAAGTATTACAATTTAGTAGCCAATTACACCCTCTATTTTCATGTCAATACCCCCCCTCATATTGTGGGTTTGCTGCCATAACCCTGAGACCAGCAGTGACAAAAGCGAAGTACCGCCAATTGCCGCCCCCCTAGTGGCACTCCCAGTCAGAGCCGATACTGGCACAGCCGGTGGAATCGAACGCCGGTCGCCGTAGCCAGCATCGAACGTTGTAACCGCTAGACCAACCGGAAGGCCCTTCAATTCACTTTTGAAAATATTTTACGCAAGAACAATAATGTGTACGCATGTTGATACAGGCATTTGAAACGTGGCATGCAAGAAAACCAGGACACGACTTAATGTCGATGAATACGAGACAGTCATTCTGCTCCGAGCTGTTCTCGAGTCCTCGCCTACGCCCACACGTACCCCCTTGTTTTTTCATCCAGAGAACCATGGAACACCGCCGCGAAGCTGGTGTATTTCAGTCATTTGCGCTCGGAGGTTAAACGGCTTGGCGCTTGAGACAACGGTGGGATTAACGGGATGAGGTGTCAGCCAGAGGTCACAGGGGGATTCGAGCCATTACACTTCCCTCGAGACACACCTCCATGTGCAATGAGGTTGAGAGAGAGATCTGCCAACACACCCCCAGTGGCCTTCGAAACCCACTGGTGCGCAGCTTGTGGTCCAACCACGGTCCAGCGGTCGAAAGCCACATCCATTTGACTGCAACCCCAGGTAACTATCCCAGAACATTACTTACATGGGTGTGTCTCATTTCAAAAGGGTGTGTGTGTGTATGTGTGTGTGTGTGTGTGTGTGTGTGTGTGTGTGTGTGAAGGGGGCATCCAGCAAAAAAAGAAGACCTACATTTGTTGATTTGTACTTCTGAAAACGTAAAAGAGGTGATGGAATGACACGTGTCCACCGTGCTCACTGCAAAATGACTTAAGGCCTAAACTCACGGCCTTCGGCTAAAACACGATCCACTCTGCTCGTGCATTAGTTCCAGCCAGCTACACTGACGACCACTGGAGGCTCTCCGACCATAACCGTTCTTTGTGTCAAGCAAACGGGTCTGCACTGACCGCAAACGAACCGAAGATGAACCCAAACATGACTACGCCCAATCCTGAAGGGCAGGCCCAGAGGTTTTACGATCCATTGTTCCGTAGAACGTGGAGATGTGGCTGTAAAACTCTTTTGCACCGTTTTTTCGGTGTTTTTTTTGCGCATGTAAATACAGGGGAAAGCCAACTGCAGATGATCGATAAGTCTCAGGCTGTCATGCTAACCGTGCGCTAACGAGACTTACCCGACGTCCCCTTCCACAAAGGGACCCCCGATAGGCGGTGCCACGGACCTCCAGACCTGACCTAATTAACTGGCTGCCGTCGGCGGTGCGAGGCGTGCTCCAAACCTGCGTCTCCGCGGCGCACTCACACTCCCAGGATGCATCACCCGCTGCGGCGGTAATTATCGATGGCATTTATATTCTCATTGTTCCCTTAGCTTTTGATGGCGGGACTGTGAGACGGCGTTCATTACCGTGGCGGCGGAGAAAGGCCACAGCAGAGCAGATTGTTGCTCCCTAATTGTCATAGCAATTTTCTCTCCCCCCCCCCCCAACCCCCACCCCCTCCACTCTGTGCATCAAACAAACACAGCTGCAAACCGCAGGGCGAGTTTCACTCAGCTTCGCAGGACTTGAGACAACACCAAATCTCAATCTGAATATGAAATAACAGCTGCTAACAAGTCAAGCAAATTCGAGTGGGGGGGGTGGGAGGACAGCTACCAACCAGGGGCCCTGCGTTTTGGAAGTTCTCGCCATTCGAACTAAGTGGTACGACGCGGCTTTACTTTTCAAAACGTAAGAGTCCTAGTATATCTACACACGGCTTATTATTCTCCCTGCCCTGTTCACTCACCCCAGAAGCCACTGTCAACAATGGACCTGCAGATATAATTGCCTTCCTTTGAGATATGATAATATTAACTAGCCTTGTGATAATTCCAGTGTACGATACGTGCCAAGAACACTCCTATACGTAGGAGGCAAGCCTGCAATTTTGAGATCCAAACTTTTGCATAGTGGCTTCAACACAATGTCTACCAACTACTTTACGTGGATCTGGTGGCACCGTGAACCTGTACCGCTTCCTCCATTACACGACCCTTACATTTTACATTTTTAGCCATTTAGCAGACGCTCTTATCCAGAGCGACTTACACAATTTACATTTCTTTACATACAATCCATTTATACAGCTGGATATTTTTACTGAAGCAATTCAGGTTAAGTACCTTGCTTAAGGGTACAACGGCAGTGCCCCCACCTGGGAATCAAACCAGCAACCTCTGCGTTACAAGCCCAGCTCCCTAACCATTATACTACACTGCCGCCCTAAATACTGATATCTAGCTTGATGTTTTGTACATTAGCACATAGCATGACATAGCATGACAAGACACAACAGTCAGCTTTATTATTAAGACTAGTTAACTGGAAATGTTCTAAAATATGGGAATCTGGAATCATTCCATCATCAAACCTCATATTCCAAGCCGATGTGCAATAATACAATGCTGAAAATTGACCCATTGCCAGTAAAACCCTCCGTGTGCCAACGCCCAACCCCCACCAGACTTTTCAGATCTAATCAGCGAACAATTCTCAGGAAAATGGCTAACTAAACACTTAGTTCTGGCAGGGGAGCAGAAATAAATATCACACGTCGATAGGACGCTGCCAGGAAAGGTCAGAAGAAACCCCTGCGTTTTAAACACTACGAGGCATCAGACAGCTTTCGCGAACTGAACCTGACAACACGACATCACTCCTTTATGTTCAAAACTACATTACCCACCAAGAGACTCAATCTCTAGTCCTCTGAATGGACCTGCAAATGGCACACCAGTCTAAGTTCAGTCCTATACAGAGCTGAAAAAGACAAACAGAGCCAATAAGTGAAAGCGATGAGAAAACAGCTTCAGCGTCTAGCTGCTGCTGTGCCTGAATATTCATGAATTAATTACCTGCTACCTACCAAGAGTCACATCAACAACTGCTGGTGTGTGTGTGTGTGTGTGTGTGTGTGTGTGTGTGTGTGTGTTTTGTGGGGGGGTAAAGTTCCTGAACAGTAATATACTTGTTTTCCCAGACTAATGATATGCCACCATCTGACCCTAAACAATTTCGCAAGCTGTGCTGCCGTTGGAACAGGTTTTGTGTAGGAGGGCACGGGGCTAAATTAAGTCCTCGCTCTGTCCCTTTTAAGACAGCATATCCCTGCGAAAACCGCTGAGCCGTGCCTTCCACAGGAACCCATCGAGCGGTGGGAAGCCGTTAAATCACCGATACGCTGGAAACAAGCCAAAGTGCTATTGCTCTGGCCTTCGACCTCTCCCATGCACAGCGCATTAAACACAGCACGGCACCGCCGGCACCAGGTGAAGAGTCCCTGCCAAATGCGGACCCCTAATTGCTTATTAGGGCGAAAGGTTGTCCGTTCCCCGCTCCTGCAAAGACAGAAGTCATCGGGTTAGCCACTCAGCCGTGGCCGGAATGGCCTCGGCATGTGGCGTACATTTGCAGAGGTGTTACGGCCCTGGCGAATCAGGCGGTCCGATTCAGGACACTACGGCGGGAGGTTTGACAGCGCGCCTCCGGGTGTCTCCTAGCGCTATGCGGCGCTCCGTCAGCCTGCGGTGCCTGGCTTAAGAACGGCAGGTCGCCCCGTTTGAGAACAGCGCTGGCTTTAACTTTGAGGTGCGTTGAGGTTTACCACCTACAACGAACGCATCGGCTTCCCAAATTAGTTTTTTTTGTTCCGGCTAAATTCCAGAATTCCTTAGGGGCTCATTGAGAATGGAGTGCTTCCAGGATCGTTGCGCTTGATTTACTCAGAATGCAGGTTACGTCGTTTTGCCGTTTCACCCACAGGCAGGTGTTAGGTTTCAGTAACACGATGTCCACACTTTCAGCATGTAATACTCTAATGTACTTTTACGTGTTAATCAATCGACCGGCCAGCCAAACAATCAGGTATATGTACTATAGCCTCCTTTTCAGACTGCGGCTCAATAAACAGCTCATTAGATGCTGTAAATGGCCATTTCAGCTGGAACAAAGACCAAGTATACACAGCGAGTTTACGCATGGACGATCCTCTCCTGTGCCCTCTATAGATTGCATGTTCATGTGATGAATGGTCTCTGGTGATTATGCATTTTTTATTTATTTTGAACTTTCTGACAAAATGGCAACATTACATCCCTTTAGTGATCAACAAAAATGTAGTCCGAAAACACCGCCGTTTGGTTGACGAACAGCAAAGGAACGCCCGTTTCAGACATTAACATGTAGTCAAAGTGCAAATTATAAGAGCCGTTCTGTCAGTCAATAAGACCCGAGTCAAACCGTGGCTGATACCAAAGGGTAACGTATAATGCTTGGGAATGCCTTTTTAGCGAACGTTGTGTAACCCTTTTGAACATTACACAATGTTAAAACCAACAGGATTAACGATCAGAAGCATGGCCTGGCCTTGAACCTTCCGGGTTCAAACAATAAGTACAAAGGCATGAACTGGAACTACCAGAGGGGAGCTCGGAGTCGATTCTTTATCGATGGGACACCCGATCGCTCTGCGGGTTAAATAAAGGGCAAGGGGAAGCCTGAGAAACCCCCCTGCTTTCGTACCTGGCTTGAGCTCGGCTCTAATTCACAGGGCTGGTCTGTTCCTTTTCGGACAGCCTCCCAGAAGCCACTCTATTGATTGCGGCCTGGTCGACGTGAGCTCGTTTGGAAAGCTTGTGTTTTTTTTTTACGGGAGCAGGATTAGGCTTCCAGCAGCATGGGAATTGGGGGCTGTGGAGGTTTTTCTGCCCATTAGACCTAATTCCCCCTCATCCTTCAGAGAAAGTCCCCAAACGCTCGTTACTGGTCTCCGGCAGGGCTCTGGGTGCCTGCGGCCCCTTCAGAAAACACCTACAGGCGCCGCGGTGCGCGACCGTCCCAGCTAATGAGGTCACTTTCCCGCTAAGGCCCTTCTAATTTCCTCAGACTGTGTTACTGCGTCGCTGTGTACCACGGCGGCCGCAAGGTGTATCTGATCTTAACGGTGCGAGGAAATAACAACTCCCTGGGCGCAGAGAGAGAAAGGGGAGGGTTTCCCCCCTCACTGATTTCAACAGCAGTGGGAACACGGGAGTAAATTATACTGAAATGTATATGAAAAGGGTACGCCGCCATGTCGTGGCTCGATCTCACGACTGACGACTGAAATCCCACTCCTGCTCAGACAGGGGGCGCGTAATTAACCGTAGTGTCTCCCAGGGTAGGGTGGGTTTATTTCACTGGATTTGTCGCCGTCTCAATCAGCGCCACCTCTGGTCGATCGGGGGACCTGCGGTTTGCCCACGCCCGCTGGGCGCGGAGTGCGGTCCTCCTCCAACGAGCAGTGGCGGCCAGAGGACAGGGCGTGCCCCCTCTGGCGCTCTCCCCAACTGGCGGAGGAGGCTGCCGCGATCAGAGGCTGATCTTACTGTCTTACCGGTACTTACTGTACCGGGCCGTTTCAAGCGGGGAGAAGGAAAGATGAGATGTCGTAACGGAAACGGAGGTGCGTTAATCTGTCCGCCGTGTGTGATCGTCCACTTCAGAGACTGCAATCAGGGGAGCCAATGAAAGCAGCGCGCGGGAAACATCAGTCCTCGGCGAATGGGAAGCCCTACCGCACAGGAAGAGCCGGGGATGAGGTTGGTTGCGTCATATAGGTCACATTTTTTTAAAAGACAGAAATCCGAACGGGACCGCTGAGAACCAAAACGGTACAATAACGGTTTTAATGAAAGGAATATTTCAGGCGGATGGTCGTTATGCTGCACGCGAGGCTATCGGAGGGGGTAACGACTGCGTGGATCAGAGGAGTGACGCCTGATTTACGCATTTCATTTGTTTCCGATAGGAAGCGAGGGGCCCGGGGACTGGGGGGGATGTGAGGGGGAAAGCACCACCCTGCCGGCGTTCGTCCCCGAGCGTTGCTCCAACGCGCCATAATTAAGACATGAAAGCGAACGGCGGATCTGAGGGCCTCCCACGATGGCACTTCAGCGGGAGCTCGCGCGTGCGCTCTTCCGAAAGCCACACAGTTCGGTAACAATCTCTCTCTCTCGCTGCGTGTACCGTCTGCACCGTAATGGAGCAGGGAACTCACTTCAAGGCCCCCGTAGGGTTCTCGAGCCCAGGAAGCGCAGCCGGTCGGCGGTTAACGTCAAGCTCGACGCAGCCGTCACAACCGCGATACAACTGCAACGCGTGATGATCATGTTCGGCGCACAATGCCCTTTGAAAATGACCCTTTTGATGGATATGCGATGGATGCGGTCCGGGCCGCGTGAGGGAGATAAGGGCCACTTCACCGATAACGGCTTTGAAGCGTGAAAAATACCAATACCAATGCGCTGGCCAGAGATCTATGAAAAATAATTAGCGTGATTATTGTGTGTGATGTGAACATCCTGTTAACAAAATGTCAGCGTCTTGTATGAAAAGATATGGCACGTGAACGTGTACTGTGAGGGTCCGGCACAAACATAGATACATGATTGGAATGTGTAATGGGATTGGCCCTACGAAGAAAGTTCAGTCTTCTACGAAAATAAACAGCGTTGACCTTAATGCGTAACATTAACGTCCAGCTAAAAACAAGTCCAGTGCTTTCTATGAAGATGAACAACACGCATTACATTACATTACAGGCATTTAGAAGGCGTTCTTATCCAGAGCGACTTACACAGTTTACATTTCTTTACATGCAATCCATTTATACAGCTGGATATTAGTTTAAGCAATTCAGGTTAAGTACCTTGCTCAAGGGTACAACGGCAGTGCCCCCACCTGGGAATCGAACCTGCAACCTCAGCGTTAAAACCCCAGCTCCCTAACCATCAGCCTAAACCATACAACTACGATGTAATGTGTAACGTAAACATCGCGTGATCCTAAGAAAGTCTGCCACGAAAATAAAACAGCGTAAAAATCAAGTCCAATGACTTTGATGAAAATAATTTGCACGCAACTTTAATGTGTAAGTCCCATGAAACAAACCCACAGTGTCTTCTATGGAAATGAAGAGCGTGCCATTGCAACGTGAGTGTTTTGGAAAAACTCTTCTCGCAGCGCTGAGAGTCACTTCTCTCCCTTACGCAACGAGCACTGCAACTCTATCAACTCGACCCGCTCTTCTCGCGCTAGACGGCAACACTTCCAACGGCTCCTATTGGCTGAGCATTCGAGGGGGTGGGACTAGTGGGACTAGTGGTACTCTTCCCGGTGAGAGTAGGCCTTTTATTTTGAGCTAAAAGTGAAGAGCCTGTGAAATCAGGAGGCGCCCGTGAGGCTGGGCACTCGTACCGTGGGTGGCGGCCTGAGAGGTGCTGGGCTCCTGCAGGTCTCTGTCCGTCTGCGTCTCGGCGTTCTGCAGCTGCAGGATGGGCGTCTGCGTGCCCTGCGACGTCACAGAGGGGCCGGGGTGCCGGGGCTGCAGGCCAATCGCGTTCATCAGCCCCATGTCCCGGTCGGACCTCCAGTTGGCGCGGGTCGTCCTTGGTTACGGGAGAGAGCGCAGGCCACAAAGTAAACCACAAGGGGACGTTGAATATCATTAAACACTGCACACTTGATTCTTTCCGTTATATCACCAGGTAAAAGGTATTAAAATGGCAGTAACACACAGCTGTGCAACCTGTTATTTGACTTCATTTTTCAATCTCATTTTACGTAGCCAATTAGCCAAGCCAAGGTTTAAAAGTGGTTTCTCGTGGTTTAAAAACCTGTTTAAAGTTTGATTTGGGAATTAAACACTAAAATTGAGAAAGCAGACACACTGTGGCTCCATATAATACACTTATTTTATTTTCCAGTACCAGCAGTTTTACCTGCTGGAAATAGACGTGAAAAATAAGTCTATTACTCTGAATGGCTCTTTAAAAGGTGTTCAGTTATTCACACGTTTGTTGTGGCAAATAAAATCAGAATTTGACACAAGGATACTGGGGATTTCACGACAGCGCAGAGTTTAGAACATTTTTTTAAGACGCTGCACTAAAGCATTTCAGGTATCAGTGAGCAAATCACCACAGAATGAAGAGCTGTGCGGTTTTCTTTGGGACGTGAATTTCTCAGGGTGACAAAGGCAAATGAAGACTGGCGCATAAGCTCCAGTGGGGTATTGTGATGTAAGAGTGGGGCACAGTGATGTAAGAGTGGGGTACAGTGATGTAAGAGTGGGGTATTGTGATGTAAGTAGTGGGGTATTGTGATGTAAGAGTGGGGTATTGTGATGTAAGAGTGAGGTATTGTGATGTAAGAGTGGGGTATTTGCTTCTCACCCTTGTCGCTCGGCCCCTCGCGTGCTGCTGGCGCTGCTACTGTTGTTGACGGTAAATATGGGCTCTGCTGCGTGTTCTGCAGGACCGTCTCCATCTGACCGGGAGTCCCTGTGAACAGAGCGAGAGACAGAGAGAGAGTGAACAACTTTCATTTCTCCCGTAACTACATGCATAAACCTAAATGTTATTTGGAGAGAGCGATGTTTTCACATAATTTCCGCGTTCTGCGGGGCACATCATAACGGGCACAGTCCAGTCAGAAGTGGAGTGCCGGTGAACGGCTTTCCTGAAACCAACCATCAAAACACAGCCAAGCAGCCTCTGCACAGAAATGAATCACAACAATGTGCAACAGGGTCATGGGACGTCAAGGTGGGAGAACAACCAGGGGCGGCCATTTATCAGCGGCCTGTCCCCCCCACACACACACAATTAAAACGCCTCGAACCGGCACACGGCGGCTTCAAGCATGCTGCGACAAATCGCCAACAAGCCAGGGGACGCACGACACTCTGAAATTGCATGTTTTTCCCCCTTTGAGCGAGCGAGGGAGCGAGCACAAATTCCACGGCTGATCCACTCCCACTCACACTCCTACGAAATACAACTATCAATTTTCGGCCGGATAATGCACCCGGATAATTGATTATTCTGTAAAACGCTACAGAGCCAGAGCTCTCATCTCTTTCTCGCTCCGCAGAGAGAGGGGGAAAAAAGCAACTGAAATTCAGTTTTTCCAGCAGTATCGCTCTGTGGGGAAGGGGAGAGCACACACACACAACATTCAAATTTGTGTTTCAAAAGTGCCTCGCGGTGAAATAACACCACGTCCGGACTCCTTTCAAGCCGTTAACGTCCCGAAACATTCCAACAAGTCAGCAACCAGCGAAGGGCCGTCAGGTGCCGGGAGTCTGGCTGCTTCCCAGAGAAGGGACCATCCGTCAACATGAGAGAAATGTTGGAAATGTAGAATATTAAAAAGACAATGAAAAATTGATTTCCTTTACTCTGTTCGGTCGATTGATTTCCGTAGCGCTCTGGGAGATTGTTGCTGCCGCCTGCACCAGGTGAAGACTGTCTCACTGCATTTTGTCACCACGAAAAGGGGATACTTGTATTACAAAAAAGCGAAAGGAAGAAATAGCAGTAGGGTACGACTACTTTTGATTGACACTACGGGAGGTCAAAATTCTGTATACTGCCACAGTGTGGTTGCTTTATAAAAAAGTGTAGTGCAGACTCGTTTTCCATTTTAAAGCTGAAATATTTACTTATATTCATTTGGGTTTTCAAACAACAGTTGGATATATGCTAAACAATCAGGATCCTCAGGCTCCTATCACCCCCCTCCCCTCCTCGTTAATGAGAGGCTTGCTGAACTCGATTTCTCTTGGCTGTCCTCTCCCCCAGGGTGGGGGGGGGAGACACAGTCAGTCACACTGAAGAGGAAGCACAAAGGGCGAGCGCAGACATAATTCCGCCCGACA
Organism: Aldrovandia affinis; assembly: GCA_029706075.1. Taxonomy (NCBI): domain Eukaryota; kingdom Metazoa; phylum Chordata; class Actinopteri; order Notacanthiformes; family Halosauridae; genus Aldrovandia; species Aldrovandia affinis. The sequence goes on along the minus strand of JAINUG010000017.1, from coordinate 8,218,173 downwards.
CGCCGCCCGCTTCCCCTCCCGACTTCAGAGGCTTCGCCGCGGCCTCGCCAGACGGGCGGAGAGAGAACAGGGGGGAAACAATGGCACCTGCTAAAGCCCAGCGGAGGACCACAATGCTTCACTCCGGCCTCATTTGCATAAATCTGTCAAGGGTGCTTTAGACGGGGCCCGCTCGACAGAAGTACGTCCCCGAGGGGGTGCCGACCGCTCCAACACTTCGCTCTCTCCGTTTCCATGGCTTTATCTCTCCGCTGTCAGGTGCTGTTATTAGGCCCGGCGTGGTTCGTTCTCTCTCTCTCTCTCTCTCTCTCTCTCTCTCTCTCTCTCTCTCTCTCTCTCTCTCTCTCTCTCTCTCTCTCTCTCTCTCTCTCTCTCTCTCTCTCTCTCTCTCTCTCTCTCTCTCTCTCTCTCTCTCTCTCTCTCTCTCTCTCTCTCTCTCTCTCTCTCTCTCTCTCTCTCTCTCTCTCTCTCTCTCTCTCTCTCTCTCTGTCAAAGCAAATCGCTGAATCCAATTAAATAACAGCACAAACCAAAAATAAAAAACTTGTGCGTGTGCACAAGTGTCATGCATCGTTACTAATCGGATGCTGTGAATTTCAGAGGCAAAATTGACACATTTGTTCAATTGACTCAGCTAATTAATCGTTCAGGAGTGACTAAGATCATTGAATTATCCTAGCCCTGGGTATTCTAAGATAAAAATGTATTGAATAAGTAAATAATAACTGTTCCAAAACAAACAAAAAAAGTGTTTAGCATTTATAAGTACAAACATACCAATTCCAAATATTAAAAGGGAAAGTATACTTCAGTATTATGTAATTATCCACAATAAAATCCTACATATTCTTTTAACCCATTCAGACCTAAAATGCCTGCTAAAAACGCCTTTAAAACCTAAGCAATTATTTGTCTTAAAACCTGAGGGTTTTCTGGAAAAAATTTTAAAAAAAGCCGAGCATTCATTTCCCCACGTCTATTTCAGCGAATCACAGCGCATTTCATTAATCGCAAAATCGAGACAAACGTTTCTTAATGGGTTAAATTGTACTTGTATATTTCAGCATCGTTTTAAAAAAAAAAAATGATAATAAAAAAAGAAAAAAAGCCTTGCATCTCCAAAGAGACAACTTTTCATTAGACTTACTGGCTTTAGTCACATGGTGTTTTGAATGAACGCATTAGTCACAGAGGCATGAAACACTGTCAGTACACAATTGATGATTCAAGCTTTGTACTCATGTATCAAAAAAGACAATAAAATGAGATACAGGTTTTTTATTTATATTTATATTTTTATATATATATATATATACATACACACACACATCACCGACGATACATATAATGTATTTATATTTATTTATATTTTATCATTTATAATACTCATCAGTGGCCTATACCAATGATGCTTATGGCTTGAGTTTGTTCAAGTCTCACTAGAGCTGGTACTGGCGGTCACCATATTGGTGAATCTGCACAGGGAGGTCAGATTAACTTGCTGTGTACTGCTACAAAACAGCAGCCTGTGCCCCCTCCCCTCGGTGAAAAGGCTCAAAGCGCAGTTTCACTGCTTCCGGGCAGCGTTACGGGCCTCACGGTCCACCGCACCATTGTTTAATCGTCACACGCGCCCGGAACTGTGGGCTGTTAGCCCGGCCCTGTGGTCCCGCAGACGGCAGGCGAGAATAGCCTGGAGGAAGGAGGGCCTGCTGTCCTCCGCACTGGAGGGAGACCCCGCTGTGACCGGGCGTGTTCTCCAGCTGTCCTGACCCCCCCCGGGTGACAGCGTGTGCGTGGGGGGGGACTCGGCCTCAGAGCCTCAGAGCCTCAGCCCTGGGGGCACTGGTAAGGAGACAGGGGTCGCGCGGTGTGTTGGGGGGGGGACGGACGGACGGACTTCCCTGACCCCTGACCCCTGACGTTCTGCTGCGAGACACCGCTGGAGGATGTGTGTGCTGGGGTTAGAGTGCCTCCTGACTGAACGTGGGAAGAGGAGGAGCTCTTCCCTTGACCCCTGACCCCTGACCCTTCTGCTGCAGAGACACCGCTGGAGGTAGGGAATGGGAGCTGGGCGAGTAAATGAGGCCTCCCAGTGGGGATTGAACCCCACCCTAACGACAGGGCGGAAGAGGAGGAGACAGGGGTGGGGTTCGAAAGTGTGACAGAGACGTAAGCCTAGTTAAACATATTTTTAGTTTTTACCACACCCGGGCGAGCGTGCTAGAAGAGGACATGACACAATAGCGCGTGGCTACCACGAGACGGTTGAGAGTCGGGGTTGGCACACCGCGCGCTGGCTTTGAAATCGGATTATCGTAGTTTGGGTCAACACCTCAGGGCAGCACCCGGATTATTAACCACACGGGCGTATAATCTCAACAGAACAGAAGCTCATAAGCACTTAATATCACTAAACGTGGTTAGGAGCTCACAACGTTATGACTGAGGGCTGAATCAGGGCTAAAACTGGCACAGTTTGGAAGGATGAGACATGACGGGAGGCCAGTATTTCATTTTGGCCTTTTGGAATTCACCCATTTTACATTTACATTTAAAGCATTTAGCAGCCACTCTTGATTATTAAGAGCTGTTAGTAAATTTGTTTTTTAGAGGAAGTTTTAATATACAAAGTATACAAGGAAGGAAGTATACATATACAAAAAGCAGTATTAAACATGTCGGCAGTGGTGATGACAATTGGCTATATGCACAGGATTCAGTGGTAGTGGAGTCTGAAAAGGTGGATTTTGAGTCTCTTGCGGAAGATCGCAAGTGGTTCCGCGGTCCTGACCGAGTGCGGAAGACCATTCCACCGCCGAGGGGTCAGCACAAAGAACAGGCGAGACCGCGAGGAGCGGCTGCCGGGAGCCTAGAGGGACCCAACCTTCAACCTGAGAAAGCTATAGTTATGGGCCTTCGACCATCCAGTCCGTCCTACCACGGTGCTGTGAACATTATCGGACAGTGTTTCTGACAGTCAGACAGACAGTACAGCTCAGTAGTGAGTGTAGCAACCACCAGCCCCGCTAGCAATAAACTAAAACTGTCTAAAGTGATTTCAGCTCCTGTTCAGCCTTTGGTGAAAACTGTTCCCGTGACACTACCAAAGCTTTAACACAAGAACATTTACTACCCAAGGCCAACATGATTTGAATCTTAAACTCAAGAGGCTTGGCTGAAAATGCCTGTCGAAGTCAGAGAAACAGAGGCTACTGTTTACATTCAGTTTGACAGAAAATGAAACAAAATCACTATTTGACTTGCAGAGACAAATTGAAGCACAATCAGGAGTATATATTATATAAAAAAAGAAAGAAAAAAAAGAAAAAAAAAGAAGCAATCTCGAGTTAAGCCAATTTCATTGAACCTGCTACCGTAGTTCAGCTGGTGGCACTGTGCTGCTTATTACGGGCGATTACGTGAAAATTCGATAGGTTATCATTTTAGACTTCACAAAACACCTTGACGCGACATGACACTTCCCAACGGGACTTTGCGATAAAGTCCAACTGTGCTCACTTGGCAAGGAAAGCATCATTTACCATCTCTGAACAGATCAAGAACAAAAGACCAAAGCCAGAACGCTTACAGTCAAACTTGGATGGGTTATCGAAGCCCTGTGAATGTTTTTTGCTGACGAGAAGCATAAAAACTAAAGTGAAAGGCAGAAAGCCGTCTCCTCACTGATGTGGCTCATGCTAAACCGGAGACTTTTCGACAGGTGCAACTCCCCCCCGTCTAACCGGCTTCATGCACGCGCTCAGGCGATTGATGCGTCGACCTTTTGTTCTGCAAAAGCGCGGCGAGAGAACGGTTTCTCGTCTCGTCTTCGCCGAGGAGCTTTCATTGGCGAGGCGCTCCTCAACTTCGATATCGACTGAGCAAACTTAGCAGATGGGACGGGGGACGGCTCTGTTTTTGGAGAGAGTACCGTCGAGGCGACTTCAGAACAAAACCAATCTCTAGCAGCTGGTGAAAGCGAACGTGACTGGGATGTCACAGATGTTAATAGAGTTGTTCAAAAGTTTGTCGTTGAGGGGCCTCCCGGGTGGCGTAGCGGTAACAGCGTCTACGATGCATGTTGCCCAGAGTGGCCAGGGCTCGATTCCACCGGCCGTGCCAGTCCGGCTCTGGTCGGGAGTGCCACTAGGGCGGGCGGTAATTGGCTGCCCCAGGGAGGGGGAGGGAAGCCGATATGAGCTCGCTGCGTATAAGAATGGCTCTATGTGTTACAGTCGACGGCTTGGCGTGTTCTGGCTCGAAGGAGGCGGTACATCGCCTTTGTCACTGCTGATCTCAGGACTATGGCAGTGAGCTCACATTACGAGGGGGGGATAGTTGACATGAAAATAGGACATAATTGGCTACTAAATTGTGAGAAAAAAAAAAAAAAAAAAAAAAAGAAGTTTGTCAATGGTAGACTTGACAACGTCTCCACGCCGAAACGGGTTTGTGCCATTTGCTCTCTATGCTGGGAAAATAAACTGCGAGAAGTTGCCAAATTGCCACTTGCAAACAGAGCTGGTGTGGTTTCATGATCAGCCAAGGAAGGTCAAGTCTTTCTGTCCTACACTGCAGAGAGGGGCAACCTCATCACATCGCTCAATAGCATCGTGCTAACGTTCACTTGCATAGAACATTCGATTCTCCGTTGAACTGCAGAACACAGTATCTATACAGCGCCTTCTTCTGCCTGCTATAGACTCACCGATGTTTTCCTTCTCTCTGGATGTTGGGACCACTGTTGTTATGGAGCCAGTTGCAAACGCAGCGAAGTGATCAGAGTACGAATCTGATTTGTGCCAATATTGATGGATTGTTCTAGTTTGAAAAGTAATCAAAACTGTACGGGTGGAATGACACCTCAACCTTTTGGAATTTTCAATAGTTTGTTTCGCAGCGAACCATAAAATTAAATATTGGGCCATAGAGGACAAAAATAAAAGGATCCATGGATCGGAGATTATTTTCCAGCGTTTGTCGATACTAAACAACAGTTAGCAGTAGTTTTCCTCTCTTCTCAGCTCTTTATTGCACACACGTACACAGCGGCGGCTGACGCCCAACTCGCCACAGGATACCTGCCAGGGCTCGCAAGCGACGACTGGGACTTGTGGCCCAATTAAAAGGGCACGAGTGGATTCAGAAAACGTTTCCTCAGTAGCGATACGCCTGAGCGGCTTCGGCCCGAAAGGTCTGTCGCCGAGTTCCTGAAAGAAAGGAGCTTTAATGAGGCCAGGTGCTCGGGAGCGGAGCCCGTATTAATCATCCACTTCTGGGTTTGAGTCGGACTCAAACCAGCGGGGGGGACGTGCGCGGGCCCGCGGGCCCGACAGTCCATCAATTGGACCTGAAAACGCCAGTATAGGCTCGCTGGCTGACGGTCGAGGTGGCGGCCTGTCCTCCCGGTCTGTTTAGGCACTCGCCGGAGCCCCTTCGGTGAGCGCAGGAGGGAACGCAGATGGCACACCCTCCCTCGTGTTGAACTCTGAACAAAGGCCTCGGCCTTCCACGCCGTGGAAACAAACTGACCAAAACCCTGCAACTGGCAGCGCCCACATGGGCTGCCAGGCAAGAGTCTTATCTTGAACCGATTACACGTCACTGTGCTTTGCAGGAAAACACTGGAGATGTGTTAAACCCAGGATACCAAGGTTAGGAGACAGGCTCGGATGACAGGCCGGCACACAATATCCTACAGCCCTTTTAAGGCGGCGCTGCGCAATGTTCTCCCGTGTTAATGTGGCTCAGAATTCAAACGAATTGCTGCCCAAAAGCAATGCTGGGCGAAGCGGATGTAGAGCTTCGATGCAATCAAAACGTTCCCCATTATCACTGTTAAACAGACGCGGGCCTCATAAAAATGTTTTGAAACTGCAAAGACGACAGCTGAGGAGAACACATGCAAACGCACACACGTGGGTGGGGGGCATCGTTGCTTTAGAAGCTTACTCATGCAAAATCTCGCTCCGTGAAAACCGCTCATTACTGTAATGAAACTGGCACAACGGGGGCATGAAGACCATGCCATCATGCCAGCAGCCATGCCACTATGTACCCCGCTACTGCCAAATGGCTGAAGATGAGCACGTTTCAGCTCGGTTAGAACTCCCAGGAAAACGAAAGGGAGTGATGTTGGTGGGCCAGTAAGGCCCTTCCGTCTGGACTGAACAAAACCTCAACGCCCCGGTGCAGTGACGGGGACACTGTGCCGAGGGAGGCACCGTCTTTCGGACTTCAGAGCGAAGTCCTGACTCACTGCGGTCATTAAAGATCCAGTGGTGCTTATCAAAAACAGTAAACGGTTCTCTGGTGTCCCGGTCAAAATCTGAGCATGGATCTATTAACCTGAAGTCTCATCCTCCACCAGTTTGATTGGCTTAATGACTCCCTCCTCCTCCTCCTCCTCCTCCTCCTCCTCCACCTCCACCTCCACCTCCTCCTCCTCCACCTCCTCCACCTCCACCTCCACCTCCACCTCCACCTCCACCTCCACCTCCACCTCCACCTCCACCTCCACCTCACAGAGCAAAATGGCTGCCGTGCATCACCTTGGCCGTGGTTGAGATTGAGTTGAGTTGAGTTCCGCCCCCACACTTCACCGTAAAGCGCTTCGAGTTCCCGAAAGGCTCTATACGAACGCAACCGATTGTTATAATTATTATTAATCATGCAATAAGTGGAGCGAGCATGTAATCGGAAGGGTGACGCATCGATTATGGCTAAACTGGCTCTCATTAGCTGATGCGAGCAGAAAAATCTATCGCAAGCCTGAAATCACAGGGACGGGGCATTAAACTACGGGGGGGAAATGAACGCGTACCGCTCCAGTCGACTCAGCCTCTAATTAGAACGACGCGTCTGTAGAAACGTAATGGTCTGTTTACGGTTGTAGGAGAACGTGATCATTCCGAGGCACTGGGAGATTCATGTTTGTTTTATTGCTGCCTTTGAATTGTGGCTACAGATTTACCGACAGGGTCCTAGTTTAACTATGTGGTTGCTCCTAGCACCTGGAACTGTACTTCCCTCTAGGGTGGCTTTCGGCGAAACTGTTCTTGACTACGGTTAACACTTTGTTGTACGTCGCTCTGGATAAGAGCGTCTGCCAAATGCCTGTAATGTAATGTAATGTAATGTAATGCCACATCGTTAACCTTGACATGAAAACAATACAGAATAACACAATTTAAAAAAAAAAGGATAATTATACAAGAAATAAAACATAAATAAAAACGAAATTGTGGGATTGTTATTGCAGGTGTGGAAATGAAGCGAGTGGCGGTGCAACGTTTCACACGATCCTTTGGATTTCTCCTAATAGCCTGGATCGGAAGATTTCCAAAGACAGAAGCGTCGAACAAGGAAAAAACTAAAAAAACATTTTAGAATGTAAATTTGAAAGGGAGACGAGTTGGATGGGAATAGAGATCAGAGGGAGGAGGGTATACAGGAGTACTGCACCTCCTAACAGCCCTACGGCAGCGCTGTGAACACCCTGAACATCTCACTGACGCATCGCTGAGGCCCGGGGCAGAAAAACAGAGCCCACTGACCAACTGAACTTCCACAAAACAACAAAAAAAGAGAGATAATCTTTCCGCCAACTTTTGGAAAGCCTTGCGATGCCAGCGATTCTCAGGGCGGGAGGAGGGAGACGGCTCCATTACCTTGAGCGGATCGGTCAGATGAATCACAACGAAGCTGCGGATAGATTATCGACTGAGGGGACAGGGCAACAAAAATAAAAATCGATCAACGCAAGAAGAAGGTCCAGGTTCAGAGAGCTTGTACACGTCTGGTTTATTTTCGATAATTCCCGATTTCAATGTTTTTAAACCACTCGCGCGTTTATTGTGATTCCAGCAGCCGTGTGATATTGTAGTATATGGGCCAGTAATAAAATTATATTATATATTACATATTACAGTATGTTCAAACTTATTTTTACATTACATTACATTTACAGGCATTTAGAAGACGCTCTTATCCAGAGCGACATACAGTTTTATACAGCTGGATATTAACTGAAGCAATTCAGGTTAAGTACCTTGCTCAAGGGTACAACGACAGTGTCCCACCTGGGGAATGAACCTGCAACCTTAACATTATTCCTGATTCAGTCTGATCTTTTTTTTTGTAGTCGTCCAAAGTGAATGCTGAATGACAAAAATTATAATTAGGATTAAGTTGCTAGCACATCATAGGCTCATAAAATAGTGTACATTTTTTTTATAATTTTTTTTTTTTTTTTTAATGTCAATAGGAATTCATATTTTCATGGTAACCTTATGAATCTACAATAACATTAACACCATACACCGCCAAGGCTAAATCATACTATGGGGAACTCACCCGCAATATTTGCAGGGTATACAAGCCAAAAATATAGAACGATGGGTTCTGTACTCTGTGTACATTCGCCAGATACAACATGGCTGGCATGCCATGTGAGGACACATATTTTAAGTCCTATATCAAAGAGATGCTAAATTATAAAGCCCCCTTCCCAGAAGAATGTGAGATTGGCCAAGCTCAGGTAAAGCCAGTTTCACGGCTCGAGAGCGCGGAAGAATGACAAAGAAGCATTGTGCGCTGCGGATCGTCTTTGATCTACACGGGCGCCGCACAGCCACACACAAGCGAGCACTGCGAGAGCAGGGTTTATTTCCTTCTTTCTTTCTTTTTATAAATAACCCCCTCCCCTCTTTTCCCCCTCTCGCCATTTCAGAAGCGCCAGTGGCACCGCTCGTTTCAGCAGCGCCCCGCCCACGCCGTACCAGGGAGCGCCGCGGATCCATCGCTGTGATCGCCGATGGCCCGTTCTCCCACTCTTAAGTGTCTTACGTATGAACATGTTAAGACCAAGGACCACAACGGAAATAAGTCCACGACTTTTTGTGCTATCCTGGACATTGTTTTGATGCATGACTTGCACTGACATGTATTTTAAATTGATATGTCGAATAAACTAAACTAAACTAAACTAAACACTGCAGCCCGCGCGGGACCACAGGAGAGCCGCCTTTGGACCGGAGCGGAGGCACACCTCTCCGCTCCCCGACGGCTGGCGGCCCAGGCCAAACCCAAACCCAAACCTACGCTCGTCCTGGCAGACGCGCCCACGACGCAGCACGTCGTGTCTGAGCCGCGGGGCCGATCCCACGCTCGTGGTGACTGAGTCACTCGGGGGCCCAAAGCGAGGGGTCGAACTCCACGCACGAGGGCTGCTGGCGCTCGCCGTAGGAGGACGACTTCTGACGCGTAACTCGACCAGAATCCTCCCCGTTATCGATCACGCGCCGACTGACCGATCGGACGGCACGGATCATCAAAGCGGGAACGGGAAAGTTTCTTTTATGGCATCGTGTTCGGTGTGTCCTATGGCTAAAAAGTCGACTTCCTGGCCTGGCGGATGGCGCAGCGGTCTAACGCACCACGCTTCGGAGTGGTGTGCGCTGCCCGTCAGGGACGCGGATCGAAACCCGCGTCTCTACCAGCTCGGCCCTGGTCGTCAGCCCGATCGGAGGTGGCATTTGGCTGTCCGCCTCCGGGGGAGGGGGGAGGGAGAGCCGGCATGAGTTTGTCGAGGAGAAGGTTTAGGAGTCCGTGGAAGATTTCCCGTGTGTGTCTCGATCCCGGAGGACGGGCGACGGACTCGTGAGGGTGAGGAATTGAAGTAAAATAGAGGGTTTAATTGGCAACCAAATTGGGAGAAAAACTGGGAAAAAATCTGAAATAAATTTTAGAAAGAAAAAAATAAAAATCGACTTCCCCCCACCCAACAACTTCCATTTTACTCATTCTGTTTTTGGTTTGAGTTTTGGCTTTCAGATTCTGTTTCGGTTCAAGAACTCACACAAACGCTGTGCACCCAGCCACCCCGCCGCCCGCACGCACGCACAGATGGCACCCCTCTCACCCTGCTTCCCCAGACGCAACCATTTACCCGCTCGCCCTTGATCTCCCGAACCCCACTGAGTGAGCGCGGGCCCCCGTCACAGACACGACGCCCGGGACGAACGACTCTCTCTGCAGCCAGAACGCACGCTGCGCTGACACACAGACCCATTAACGAGACTGCGAACAAGCCCTTCACGGCAGGTGAGACTTTGATTTAATTTGCATTCCTCCAGTTATGCCAGCGTTATCTCACTCCCGGCTTACGCGCGGAAATGCGGTGTGCGGCAGGAGAACCTGCGACCCAGCACACGATACGCCGCGTGACAATAATCTGGTCGTACTTCTGCCCTGGCATGAAAAAACTGGTTGTCATTGGATTCAAGATCAATTGAACTCCTTTGGTGAAACTTCTTGTGGTGGGCACTGTGTGTTGTGCTGAGTTCGACCACATTTCCAGCTAGAATATCCGCGTCTCCCAAAACTCCTGGAAAAAATCTGGACTTGCCCCACTTGGCCCTCGTTACCAGCATGATCGTTCATACAGGGGGACCAAAGGCTACCCCGTTTGCTGGAGCGAACGTACATTTCACATTTTACATTTTTACATTTTAAGCATTTAGCAGACACTCTTATCCAGAGCGACTTACAAGATGTGCATAAACACACGGTAGGAAGAATGTCAATTACAACCGCCCCATTCCACCCGACGTAGATGATGAAGTTATCAGTGGCACCGCTTCCTGCTGCGAGCGGGCAGGCGATACGGAGGGCGAGGAGGACTCACACAGGCCTGCAGATGACCAGATCCCCTTTGTTGGTCCCGTACGCCAGCCCCAAGCCCGGCTCTGGAAGCCATCTGGCCGAATTGATGCTGACGTGCCTGCGCTGGTCCGGGGCCATGGGGTAGACCACGTTGAACACCCTCTGCGGAGGAGAAGAGACACACACGTCAGTGAGCCAAACACACACACACACACACTACAACAACAACACAATACAATCTTTCAGCGGACTTAAAGAAAGTGCATTGTCAGCTCGAGCAGACGTACGACCGCCTGACGCAGCGATGTCTAAGCACATCGCTCGTCGAGTACGCCACATAAACAACAACAACAAGCGCTAACTACAGGGAACGCACGGGAGAGATCGCGTTGAGACCGGGAGCACAGACGAGCCAACGGCCCGGTCACCTGGCCCGGTCCAGAAGAACTACTTAGGGACGTCAATTTCTTTAATAAAGGCCTGGCAGGAGGGCAAGTCGGCAGCCATTACTCACGAATCAAGAGTATTAGGATGGTGCTGCGGCTCGGCTCCGGGAGCACTAGGGCTCATTTAGGGCTCATTATCAGTCAAACTCGTTTATGTCCCGCTGGATGGGCCTTCAAAACCGGATGCTTGTTGTTTTGGGGGAGGTTTTTTTGAAGGGTTTTTTGGTCCGCTCCCTCCCGAGTCATATCGATATCGAGGAGAGACCAGCGGAAGCCTGGTTATCTTATCATACAGCGAGAGATAAGATCAACATCGCCATCTCACCACAGCACACACACACACACACACACACACAAAAGAGTCTCCACAGATGGGTTTCGTGGCTTTAGCAGCTATGAGGATTAATGCTGTTAAGGGAGCTGCAGGGGTCTGTTCTGTTGATCAAACACAGAGGGAGGTGAAACGGCCAGGAGGGGGTATTAGTATGTGTGGACACGAGCACAGGAAGTCCAGGACTGCAGGTCCTTCTCTGACTCCGGCTTGTTAAGAGCAGGGACGGACGCCCCCAACTCATCCAAATAAAGAGCAAATTGGGCCGACCAATTGGGCTGGTCGGATTGGGCCGAGCTGGAATAGAAGCATGCAAAAAAACTGAAGGTCCAACTTATGCAAAAATCCAAGCCGCTGCTTACTGGACCGGATCAAAGCAGAATCTTTCAAATCTGAATGAAACTCTTTCTCCTCATTAAAAACGGATCTGGCCTCAGATCAGTTAACTATGTGTGCCCCTCCCCTCCCCTGCCACCCCCACGATTTGCCCAAAAATTGCCAATTAGACAACGTTTTCACGTCACGGCCACGCTACGTGAATCTGCGCAAGGACCCTTGTAGATGAAGTGCATGCATTCCTCCAAAACTGGGCGTATGAAAACCCATGGTCTCGTTCCAATTGAGTGCTGTGCTTGAGATCGCATGCCCCCCTCACCCAACAGAAGCAGCTCAGGGATGGGAACAAAATGTCTCTGTAGCCTCCAGCCACTTGAGGGGGAAAATGACTATTTGCGCTTCCAAATCTGTCCCCGTCACAGTTAGCATCTCGGCCGGGTGAAAAGGAAAACAGCTGGTGAAATGAAATGAATAATAACAATAATAAATAAAAAAACATAAAAGAGAGGTGGCAGCTGTGACTGAATCGTGTGACAGGAGAGGGGGAAAAAGGAGAGGACCGGGAGATCGGCGTAAGGGCCGCGTGAACGTCATCGGCACTCATTTGTGCTCATCTGAGCCAGACCCCTCCGCATAGCCTCCTCTGGCAAACTGACTGTCCCTTCCCTCCGGGCGCCCGCAAGCCGCTCCTCGCGGTCTCGCCGCTTCTCTGTCCTGACCCCTCGGTGGTGGAATGATCTTCCGCAATCGGTCAGGACCGCGGAATCACTTGCGATCTTCCGCAAGAGACTCAAAACCCACCTTTTCAGACTCCACTACCACTGAATTCTGTACATCTAGCCTATTGTCATCACCACTGCCGACTTGCTCAACACTTCTTGTATATGTATCCCTGCCTTCTCATTTAATAATTTTTTTTTTTTTAATTTAAAAATTTTAAAAAATTACTAACCCTTTCCTTCCCAGTGTTACAGGTATGGTATGCAGCTGCCTACAACGATGTCTATCGCTGTATTACTGCACTGACCTTGTGCGCAAACCATGATTGTTCCTACCATGTATTAATGCTATAGATGCACCGATCGATCGGCCTCTGACCGGAAATGCCCGATTTTCAGCTGATCGGCCTCAATCGGTGACTTGATCCCGATCACTCCACATAGCCGATTCTGTGCGCCGGTTGGCTCGCCCCCTTTTTCACGTGACGTGCGCGCACCCGTGAGCCAATGCAGACAGATCAGATGAGTGCAGCGCTGAACACGCCAACATGTCCTCAGTATGGGCGTTTTTCACAGTCAGTGAAGACGACTTAAAGCTTGCAGTTTGTCATACATGTCAATCGAAAATAAGCCGCGGAGGAACAACCTCGAAAACGTTCGAACGACCAACCTAATCAGACACTTGAAAATCATCACCCAGGTGCCAAGTCGATGCCAAAATTCTGAAAATGTGACGGTACTCGTTTTTCTACAGTACCGTAGGTTAATTAATAATTAACTTCGTTGCGCTAGTTCGGTTCCTCTGAACCATTTTCCATTAATAGAACATGGTGGTAGTGCATAAACTTGACGTAATAATGCCCTGCTGAAGCACTGAAATCATTATGTTCGCTAATGAGTAACGTTAAGAAACAGTGCTATTCACTCATACAAATCTAACTTATTAGACCTAATGATAAATTAATCTAACGATTTCTAGCTAAACCACAAATGGTGTATTAACTGTGTTGTGCATGAAGGTACCAGCTGTGCGTTTCCACTATCAAACAAACTCAGAAACAGCAGCACCGCCTCTTTTCCAATTACTCCTAGTTTGAAACATTTTTATCTAGGCTTTGAAGCTAGTTAAAGTCGTAGTCGTTAGGCTACCTGACTCACGCAAATAACGAAATTCTGCTGAAGAGCGACTTGTTTCAATGCCTTTGACAAGCTCCGCAACTGAAACACCCGCCCTTATATCGCTACAAGTGTTTTCCATTGCACTATATAGAATTGGGATCTACTCTAATCCACCTCTAGCAAACAAATTAGTCTAGCGCATCATAGGTTCGAACTAACCTGTTTTCCATTAGCATTGTCGCAATAACTTTCTGATGCACATCAAGTTGAAGCCATATAATTATTTAATGGAAAAAGGGCTTGTGTCATCTGTCATCAAAATATAACGTTAGTGTTTTAAATAAATATTTCCGGACTAATGGTCTGTCACCATGTCAGTAAATTTAAACTACTCTTGTTAAAAAGAAAGAAGAAAGTTTAAATGTTAAAAAAAATATGGGGAGGAGGAAAGAACAAAATGTAGGCTATATTTTATTTATTTTAATTTGTATTTTGATGTTGCACCTGTTTTCTTTTGGAAAAGTAAATGTGCATAGTAGCTAGCTGTGCACTGGATTCTCTTTTATTCATCATTGAATTTAATTTGCACAAAAAAATAAAAGCTCTGTCCAGTAACCTGGAACACTTTTTTTTATTTTGAAATGTGTTTTAGTGAGACCTACCTCGTGCTTCTGACCTACCTCAGAATTGTCAATCTTAATTTTCTATTAAAGCAAAGTTACAAAAATATTTGTGTAAGTTGTCAATTATTGTTTTTAGGGAAAAAAATCGGAATCGGCCAAAATCGGTATCGGCAAGTCAGACTAATCAAAAATTGGAAATCGGAATCGGCCAAGAAAATCGCAATTGGTGCATCTCTAATTAATGCACACTTCTTCGAAGTCGCTCTGGATAAGAGCGTCTGGTAAATGCTTAAAATGCCAAATGTCAAAAAAATGCATTTACAAAAAAGGGGGGGAGGTGACAAATGAAGTGTCGGCGTAATAATATATGCCATTTAGCAGACGCTTTTATCCAAAGCGACTTGCAGTAGTGAATGCATACATTTTCAGTATATGTGGCCCCAGTGGGGATTGAACCCACAACCTAAGCGTTGCCAACGCCACGCTCTACCAACTGAGCCACACAGAACCACAATTGCGATGATCTCTTGCCGCCGTGACGCGAGAGGTGCGTTTACAGGTGACACAGAGCCATGGCAGTGTGATGGAAAGAGTCCTCTGGTAAGGCCGTTGGATGGACACAGTTTCCCGTGGGGCGTTCTCTGGCTGACGGACAGACCCTGGGCCTGTCTCCGTGTATTCCGCTCTCTGTAGTGAGCGCCAATGTCCGTACCTCTGCTGTACTGATGCACTGGGACAGGGGGGTGGGGGTGGTGGTGATAAAACTAGGGCGAGCAAACATCTTTCAGAAACAACAGAACGGGAAAGGGGCTTTTCTTTACTTGGAGAAAACAGAAAATGGGGACGGCGGCGGTAAAGGGCTCGCAAAGCCTTTCTCGTGAGCGCGGAAGAGGGGGATGAGAGGGATGAGAGGGAGGAGAGGGGGAGAGGGGGAGGGAGAGCGCCGCGGGTGGCAGGTCTGCGGCTGTGATGTCTCAGCCAGAACTGGGCCAGCCCGGAGTGATCCGCCGGCTCCGCTCCCTCCTCCTCCAAAGCAGCGAGATCGTCCCCTTCGCCAAGACGGGGAAAAAGACAAAAAACCACGGCACGGAAACAGAGCCGTCAACGCAGCGCCCGAACTCAGAGCAAAAATAAACTGAACAAAAGAAGAAAAAAAAAAAAAGGAGACTGTTCATGTGGAACTGGAGCTTGGCGATCTCGTGGTCGCTCGTGTCCTAGGCTCCTGCTGTCAGAGGAGGGGTTCGTTTGTGTAGGGGGGGGGAGAACTGTCGAGAGGGGACCAAAAACAAACGGTTCATGTTTTCGAGCCGTTTCCAAAAAGAGCGGATGTCAAACGATGCCCTGGCTGACACACACGCACACGCTCACACTCCTTTACTAGCATCTGAGAGAAAGGGGGGATGGAAAAAAAAAAAAATTAAAAAACCTTAGTGGGGGGGATGAGGGGGCTGAAAGGCTGCGGGGGAACGGAGGCTGTAGGTCTACCATCTATCATCTGGCAGAACCTACTCCAGTGCTCATTTAACCATAACAATTCATTAAATATTATACACGTTTATATGCCAGCCCAGGTGGAATTTCTCCATCTCCTATAGCCACGTGCAGCAGCTTAATTTAATTTAGTTTAGTTAGTGGGAATCACCCAAAAGCACGACTAAGGCATGGTTCTGTGTGGCTCAGTAGGGAGAGCACAGCGCTGACAACGCTTAGGTTGCGGGTTCAATCCCCACCAGGACCACATATACTGAAAAATGTATGCATTCACTACTGTAAGTCGCTTTGGATAAAAAGCGTCTGCTAAATGGCGTATATATATCAGTCCAATCGTCTTTTTCTGTTGTTTCCTCCCAGGGGCAATAAGTCCAATAAGTTGGTACATCGGGGGAAAAAACAACTCAAAAGCATCCATGTGGCCTGCTAAGGGTAGGCCGCAGAACATATATCCACACCGCACCGTAGAATATGGCAGAGAAAATGCTACACTTAGCTACACCTCACTACATATGATACGGTGTATTTACTGGTGTGGTGAGCCATCAAAGATCAATACACCAAGCCAATCAAGAGGCTCAACAAAATTTTTTTTTTTAGCAAGTAAGCTTATTATATTCCCTTTGATGTATGGATCTTTACCATCCCAGGGCCGCCACCTCATTGACGCAGAGGCACAATGCCCCAGAGAATAGACAAAAATAGAGCGCCCGAATCATTCATTCAAATCGCTGCTCTTTTAAACAACAACAAGAGAGCCTGGAATTCCCTGGGCTTTAATGAGCATCGGGAGAAATGGAGCGGGCCATTGTTCGAGCCGAAGGCAGCGGACCGGCTTACTCGCACAAACACTCGCGAAGGTAAAAATTATTTCTTTATTGTGCTCGTGTCAGGCGGCAAGACTTAACCGCGTTCGTTTTCACGTTGGGCGGATAATCAAGCTATTGTAATTTAACGCACTGAAATATGCTTGATCGTCCCCCACACAGAAAGCCGTCGGGATACGGATGAATCATGCGTTTAGGTTCAGCGTGCTCCCATGTAACTGAATATGTTGTTGTGGAATGTGCAAAAAAAAAAAAAAAAAAAAAAAGATTTTTTGAAAGTGAATCAAATCAGAGCCGGCCAACTGTGAAGCGATAAACCTTTACTGGGTTAATGACTGCAGCCAGTTGGCAGGGCACACAAAGTGGCCTCGCAAATTAATGCATGTTGTTTTCTCCCGTTTTTCATGCATTCCTGTTCATTGAGCCGCTACGCCAAAGGCAATTTTCCATCAAAATTCTCAGACTGAAATTCAACGGATCGAATTTATTATAATACTCGAGTTTAATTTGAAGCGCCTTTCTAGGAAACCAAGGACGCCGTACAGTCGGAAAAGGGTAAGAAAGAAAAGAAAAGAGACACCATTTTAAAACAAAGCACAAAAAGTCCTAGCAGCGAGGAGAACGAAAGCAGAAAAAAGCCAGGCTGAAGAGGTGAGTCCTCAGCCCGGATTTAAAAATAGAGGTGGAGGATTTGAATCTGCACTCATCTCACAAGGGCACTTGGGCTGACTAAGTAAGAGAAAACATGAATATACACCAAAATGTTTCGTGCGTGCATGTCAAGGTGCCTGCAAACACCGCCGCCAGAGTCAAACCTCCACCACATAAGGTCAATGCAATGTGTGAAACGCTTTGATTTAACAATCAAAGATGAAGGAGATCCTGTGGGGGTGGGGGGGGCGTAGGATCAATGCGCACGCTCTTGCCCTCACGGGTGGGTTAATTAGAAATCAAGCAGTGTTAATATCCCCAAACCGACCCAACGAAACATACCGCACCCGCCTCGCCTGCCAGCGGCCCACTTGACACGTCGCTTTAGTGAGACGAAAAAGCGCGCGCGGCCATCGTCGATGCTGCATGTAAACTTTGACGGGCGAGGACACACGCGTGCTAAAAAACCAGGCCGGGTTAACGAGGCAGTTTGTTAAGAGCGGGCACGTTCCAGTCTCTCAGAGGCAGCAGAAACATACCCTGTGTTACCCATGTCAGAAGATGTTCATGTTACCCGGGAGTCAATTTATCCCAATTAATGAAGGCTTTCAAGGCGCATATAGGCTATGAATGTGTTTGAAAATGCGTGCCGATATAACCTCGACGACAAAAAATTACCCAACTCATCTGAGCAAAGACATCGGCTCGCATGTATGAACAAAACTAATCGCGTGTCCGTCGTCTTAAACTTAAAATAACGCTGCCCCATTAAGACGTATTCATTGTCATAATTAAAATATTACGCACAAACACACACAACAAAAAACACACACACAACAGCAATAGCTGTATCCGCTAACCTATTATGGCTGTGGCACTTCATTTTATAATCAAACAAATGAGGATTATTTAAAAAAACAAACACAATAAATCTGGATGTAAACACGACCCATATTCCCATTCAACATTCTGTCAGCCAATTAAATGGCTAACCGGATATTTTAAAACAATGCTGCATTTACAACTTTACCAGATTATACTTATATCATCCACGCTGACATTAAGTGGTTGCATTCCTAATGGACTATTATGAGTTCATTAGAGAAACAGTGTTGAACTGCTGGTGTATGGCAGGGGACACACACAGGAGATGCATTCTGGGTAGCGAAAGGTACATTGGTTACATACAGGAATATGAAATATGTATCATTTCTGTTATACGCATCACAATAAAAGTACAGACGACTGAGTCATCGCCGAAAGGGAGTGCGCAACGCCTCAAACTGAGACCAAAGGGTGCGTCGGAAAGCGAGAGAGGTTCAGCATCGCGCCGCGCTCGTACGGAAAGGCACAAAGTGCCAGAGGCTTTCCCTGAGCCTTGTGGGAGATCAGGATACGAAGCCCGATGTGGCACAAGCAGGAGGAACAAGGCTGCCTGCGAGGCATCCTCAATTAAAATGTCTCGGCCAACTTCGCAACGTAAAGAAAAAAGAGAGGAGGAATCAAACTGGGCTCCGTTTATCACCTCTGCAGCAGAGGGGCTCGGTTTCAAATTTGGACACCTGTAACGGAGAAACGGCTCCATTGCGGCTCCATTACGGTTCCTCGCGTTTTTCCCCCCCTGCAAACGGTCATCTGCGGCACTTTACAGAGCCGTGCTGTCAGAGCGGAGGGGTCCCATCTTCACTGTGGGGTTGAGACCCTGTGAGCTTTGATCAACGGCGCTCGAGGTGATGTGATCTGAAGGGGTCACTGGACTCCGTGGAAATACTGCGCAGAATGACCTCACGGTGCGTGGACGCAATTACACACGACCGACCACCACTGCACACACGCACACGCACAGAGAAACCCAGGCATATACATGCGTGCAGGTGAGGTGGTCAAGAAGGCACTGTCTTCACATATGCGTGATGCATATGCATTTGGATAGATGCATTTTCTGTGGGGCAAGGCACTGGCATAAACACCAAAAACTCACATTTCTTGTTCAGATTCATAAAGAAAGACAGTTTCTCCATCTTTCAGAATACATTTCTCTGTGGACTCCTGACGATCACTGCTTAGAAGGTAGGGGTGATCGAGGTGATGCTGGAGTCTGAAATGAAAGCGATTTTTTGATCCTCCTTGTGACCCGGCAGCCCCTACGGAAGCGTGCGTGTGGTAAACTCAGACGGAGTACTTCAGCGCTCCATCTGTGGCCCGCACCGCACACTCCCGTGATACACAACCCCAGGCCTGACTACCAGTGCTCGCACTCACACGCACACACATTCACAGGCACGCACACACACTCACGCATGCTCACTCGCACGCACACACACACACACACACACACACACACACACACACACACACACACAGAGGCACGAGCACACTCGCACAGACGCATGCACACACACACAGGCACGCACTCACACTCAAACACACACACACACACACACACATAGACACGGACGCATGCACAGACACTCGCACGCACACACAATCACACGCACGCACACACAGGCTCGCAAGCTCTGAATGGCTCTTCCACAGCGTCCTTTTGGGAAATCCCACATCCACCATATTCGCCAACACGCCTGAAGCATCTGTATCTCTCTCTCACTCTGTAACTACGTCAATTCTTTGTTTAGTGACAGCAGATCAGTACCCACTGAACTCTACCTTTGAGCATAAAAAAAAAATCTGAACTACAACGGATAAAGGTGGCCTGTAAGATGCGGGCACGGTTTGGGAGCCCTGCTGGTTTGTATAGGAGAGAGAGGACGGGGTAACAATGTTATGAAACTGCCTGGGAGACAACGGAGCCAGGGAATAGCTCAATTAGCTTTCAGGCACGGCATGGGCCCACAGCTTCTGAAGCACGCCAAATCACTGCCAAAAGACATCGGATAGTGTGACGTACAGCACGTGAAACGAACCGACTGCTCATTTGAAAGGCTGATCGTTGCTGATCGTTCGATCCCGCTCTCAATCCTACCCCTTGAACCCCCCCCCAAAGGCACAAAAGACAAAGACAGGGAGGAAGAAGCAGAAGCACTTTGCCTGCCCTTCAGCCGGGTACAGCTGAAGTCTACGCGCCGTGATAGAAATCCCATCGAAGAGAGCCGCGTTCAAACACATGAGCCGGGCCTCAAAGGCACTTTTTGTTTACGCCTCAGACCCTTCTCGAGTAAATTGCATTCTCTCTCTCTCTGCGAATCTAGGTCACGCTCCCCCTCGAAGCCCGCGCCGAACGCAGCGCGCTTTCCTGCCCGCCGCCTGGAGAGGAACGCGCTCGCTCTCTCACGAGCGAGAGGCTGGTCTTGGCACCGGCCGGCCGGCGTCGCCTCTGACCCCCGCCGCTTCTCGAAATAGGGCCTCGGCGTGACTCTGGGGCATTCCTCTAGAGAGGGGCGACCGCGCGCTCTACGGGAGGGAGAGAATGTGGGTTTCTCTCCATTTCTCAAAGGTGTGAGAGATGGAAAATAGGACGCTGGCAAGAGAACGGCTAATGTAGTAGTGGGAGTGGAAAAGATTTCTCACAGAACAACTGCTGAGCTACATCAACAATAATAACAACAATAATATCAATAATAATAAAAAATAACATGCACATTATGTACGTGCATATAATTATGTCAGGAGCCCCAGACAATATAATTTGCTGTATAGAAATTTCAACAGGCTAAACTCAAAGCAGTTTAGGGATTTGAACGTCACAGAACAAATTTCCAAATGCAAATCTTTTCAAAAGTTTCAGAATAAAACATTTTTAAATAAACCCCAAATTTGATTTTGTATTTGACTTCAAGGAGAGCTTGCAGAAAATCTAAAAGCAACAATAGCCCAAAAAAGAAGAAGCGAGCAGCGCATTGTGTAATCGAGGAATGCTGACCCCAGGCCCCTCCTCAGACTTAAGACGTGCGGAGGGAGGAGGGAAGAGGGATGGGGGCTCGTCGGAGACGATATTTCCAGAGCCTCGGAACAAATGAGCTCCCTGGCGATGGAGCCGGAGCGCCGGGGACAAATGAGAAAGGGAGGCAATCGGGCGAAGGACGGGGGCCAGAGATACCGCCGCGGCGGCGGGCGGAGCGAGAGGGAGAGGGAGGAGAGGGGGATGATTGAGGAGAGAGATCTCATTACGATGGGAGGGTTGATCGACGACTCGGTGTGGAGATTGTGCCTCGCACACCGCGGGGGGGGGGGGAGGGCTGCTCTTTTATGGCCCCTGGATTTAGTATCGTCTTACAAAAAAAAGAAAAAAAGAAAGAGTTTCTCTCGCTGGGAACTTCATTAAGTGGGAGTGGGGGCGCAGCAGGAGCCAAGACGGCCGGGAGAGATCGCCTCGTCGATCGGGAGAGCTTTTGTTCGCTGGCGTGTGCCTGCCGACATGTAGACTCGAGGCAATAAATACGTTTTGGGGCGGGAAAATGGAGAGGTGTTGGCGGGCCCTTGAGAAGGCAGAGGACATGGAAGAGGGAGAGCTGATTGAGTGGAGGGCCCCTTCTCGTCATCTTCGTCCTCAGACTCCCTTTTCTGCGCTCTCTCGACATTTCCAGCCCGCTGCACACTTCGCTCAAAGTGACGGCGACATGCGTCACCACTGGACCAGCAGAATCCCTGGAGGAGTTCAGGTTTAAAGCCCGGGCACTATTTCAGCGTGGGAATGCCAAGCTTCACAAAGAGTCCTGTCAAAGTCCTGGAGGGCAATAAAACGTGGATAAAATCGTGTTCTGTGCACCAGGCGTAGGGTCTCGTCTCGACAAGCCACTTGGGCTCGACGATGGGAGGAGCGCTACCTTGGAGCGTTGAGAAAAGCACTTCTCTTCGCGTAAAAGATGAGATGTTGTAGGCGCATCAGTCACGGCACTGTCTGCAGGTCTCAAACGTGGCAAGGAGATCATACGTACTCCAGGTTATTAAACTGACGCTTCCGGGCCTGGAGGCTGATTGGTCAGCCCGGCTTCCTGGTAGTGCCGTAATTCAGGATTCACGAGCACGGCAAAATAGAAATGTTCGTACGTCATTTTAATATAATTTCAGCTTCCACTAACATAAACATTCTAGATATTAAACATTGCATGCTGTCAATCACAATTTTTTAAGATAAAATCTCGTGCAGCCACCTCAGCTCAATATCCGGATCGTCAAAGTGAGCTGTCTGGCGCTTCGCTTAATGGTGCACGGAGAATAAAATTTCCATAAACTTCAAAAACATTGAACATTGGCAAAATGAATAAGATTCCGCGTGAATCCTAGCCAAGTTCAGAAATGGAACTCTTGTTGATTAGTGACCAAATAATTTTGCTAGTGGAAGAATATACTTTACCTTCTATGGATGGATGCATTTTTATAAAAGCGATATGGAAGTCGAAACCATAGCACATCATGAATTTTGGCACGGGGGGGTGTCATTAGGTTGGACGTGAAGCGGAGTGCTGGTAACCCCCTATCCGTGCACGGGACAAGCCTTCTGCTGCGATATCGCTTTCACATTTCAGTGTAAGGTGCTTACACTGGCAGTTGGGCTGGCAGTGTAGTGTAATGGTGAGTTGGGCTTGTAACTCAGAGGTTGCAGGTTCAATTCCCAGGTGGGGGCACTGCTGTTGTACCCTTGAGCTAAAGGTACTTAACCTGAATTGCTTCAGTAAAATATCCAGCTGTATAAATGGATTGTATGTAAAGAAATGCCTAAAATGTCAATGTAAAATGTATATCCAAAACGGTAGAGAAAATGGAAAACGTACGTATTTTCTCAAATGTTGTTCTGAAAGGTACCCACGTAAGGTCCTGGCATTAGCCGACTCTATGGTCTAATAAATCAAGGTGCGTGTTGGGCGCAAATACTAAATGGTTGATTTTCTCTCTCTGCAGTGTTGGTTGGTCTCCATTGCTCTAGGGCTGACGGTCAGACTCACCCGCATGGACGTCTCTCCGCCGTGGGGCTGCTGCAGGCGGAACACTTGCGCCACCATGTGGTCGGTGGTGGGGTGCAGCAGGATCCTGCGGGAGGCCAGGCCCACCATCACGTAGCGACCCATGGGCGACAGGCTGACTGAAATGGCATTGGGACCTACAGGAGAGAGCAAAACAGCGTTCAGTCACCTGGCCCACATCCAGTCACCCCAGGAAGACTAGCCTGTCATTTGCGTGTCGGCTAATGGGGATCCTGAATAAACAATAAACAATAAACATCCAGTCACCTGACCACTTTCAACCACCTGACCAACATTCAGGTCACTGTCACCATCACTGGACTCACTTGGTCACCCGACTTACATTCAGTCATCTGACCCACATTTAGTCACATGACCCACATTTAGTCACATGACCCACATTTAGTCACATGACCCACTTTCAGTCACATGACCCACTTTCAGTCACATGACTTGCATACCTACAGTCACCTGACCACATTCAGTGACCTGGTTCACATTCAGTAACTTTCAGACACCGGCCAACATTGCCAAAGAGAGCTGCTTGCGTCCAGGCAGTGGGCCCCGAACTATAACCTATATCAGTTCCCGCCTTTCAAACCATCTGCTCGGAGTCTGGCATGAGCTACGCTTCCACAGCCTGGGCTGTAGGTGAATTATACCACCTGGGCTTTGTGGCAGCGATGAAGGTTTCATTAATCTCTCATAGTGGGCTGTCAAAGACTGACTTGTGTTGACCAATCAGGTTTTGCTCTCCACAATGCCTCGCAATGACTGGTTCAAATCAATGAGTCACAGATAGCATTCGGCAGTGGTTATCCGATTTTCGATCATCAGCATTAGAGGACCACAGATGTATGCATGTATGTGTTCAATGTAAACATGGCTACAGTCACAGGGTGTCACAAGGCAATTCGCCCTTAGAGTCAGACACCATTTGTCCTTAACTTAAAAAAATTATAAAATTTTAAAAAAAGCACAATCCAAGCAAAAACATTTTTCGCATTCATTTTGGGGATTGCTGAACTCGAGTGATTGTACGACACGCTGAGCAGCGGTTAAGGTAAAACGCTGACTGTTCCCGAGGGGCCAGCGAGCGACACGTCAGCCTGTTCCTCAGAGGGCTCGCTCACCTTTCCGCAGTGGAAAGAAAAAACTAACCTTCTGTCGAGGTACACAGCGCTCCCCAATCAAACCTGACAGAACGCTTCATTAAATGTACTAATTTACCGCCTTGTTTTCAAACCAAATCAGGCCACACGCAGTGCTTAATTTTCAAGCCTCTCCTGACATGCTCCCAGGGAATGAGCGCTCAAATCAATTTCCTTTGACTCAACTCTCTCTAATTAACAGCAGTACTCCTGCCGCCCCCGACCCCGACCACCCAATTTAAAACCTCCTAACTAGAAATGGTTGTTTCTTAATCACTGGTATGTTTGTTTTTAAAACTCCCAAGACCTAATTTACTTGAGAAAGCAAAGTAGGCACAGTAATTAGGTCCGTACACATTTAAAAAGTACAGCCAAGATGGGCTGACAACGCTTCTGCCAGGGCGCACTCCAGGAACTTCCCTCCTTTACTTTCTTCGACACTACGGTTGAAGAAAAGTCCCTAGTGGACCTGAGGGTTCAAACCAGGGAGGTTGGGAAAAACACATCCTGTTCTGTGTGGCTCAGTAGGTAGAGTGTGGCGTTGGTAATGCTTAGGTTGTGGGATCGATTCCCATTGGGAATGTGGTATAATGGTTAGGGAACTGGGCTTGTAACATTAAGGTCACAGGTTCAATCCCCAGGTGGGACACTGCCGTTGTACCCTTGAGCAAGGTACTTAACCTCAGTTCAGTTAATTCAGTTAATATCCAGCTGTACAAATGGATTGTAAAGAAATGTAAACTGTAAGTCGCTCTGGATAAGAGCGTCTGCTAAATGCCTGTAATGTAATGTAATGTAATGGGACCACATATACTGAAAAACTTTATACATTCACTACTGTAAGTCGCTTTGGATAAAAGCGTCTGCTAAATGGCATATATTATATTTTTATTATATTACCTCCGCATGAACCAGAAACCTGCTTCAGAGCAGGGCTTCATCCGTGCTGCAAACAGGGAAACAGCAGAAGCAGGTCTGAAGCTGATTTTCCTTCGTGCCGGTGCTCTAAGTTCTGGCTTTTTGGCTCGGCGTTGGGAGAGGTGCCCACACCGCTCGACGGAGAGAGAGAACAGGAGCGATGCGAAACTTGGCGCTGGAAGTGCTGGGTGGGAATGTTTACACTCCGACGGCTTAACTGAGCCATCTGCCCGGATTAATGGGCCCTTGTGCGTCCAAGATTGTCGAGGGTGTCAAAATTAAAAAGGGCCCCTTGCGCTGCCGGTGCCAAGAGCCGTAACTCCCGACGCTGTTAATCTGCGGCTCGGCGAGGCTCGGGCGCAGTAACGCCGGGCGCGGCAGGTCGCAGCGCCGTCTCAAAGCGTCCGTGGACAGCCATCCTCCGTCTCTCCGGTAACGAACGCACGCTCCTTCTGTCCCCCTCTGACTACAGAGCCCCACGGCTCAATCGCTTCACTTCAGAGAACATTCAAAGCAGGCCCGGGGCCACAACACTGAGCGGAGAAGCCAAAGGCACAGTGGCAGTATCAATGCTGCTTGGACATGTTTAAAAGGCCTACTTGTAGTCATTCATGTTAAAAACGCCCTGCTTTTTGTCCAATTTATTGTACTGTTTCCCGCCCCTCTGCACTGTTTATTCTGTTCCTGTGGTTCCGTGACAACACCTGCACGTGCACACATTTACGTCAGCAAAAACATTTGACCTGCACGCGACAGCTGCGTTAAGCCAGTAACCGTGGACCCTTTTCAAACTGCACGGCTTCCCAGCAGAACGCCGTCATATTTTTCTGCCTACGTGTTGATGCGCGTGTCTGAACGGCGCAGGGTTTTGTGTGGCTCAGCAGATAGAGCACGGCGTTGGCAATGCTTGGGTTGTGGGTTCGATTCCCACTGGGACCACATATACTGAAAAATGTATGCATTCACTACTGTAAGTCGGATTAAAGCATGTGCTAAATGGCATATATATAAATAATATACGCCATTTAGCAGACGCTTTTATCCAAAGCGACTTACAGTAGTGAATGCATACATTTTCAGTATATGTGGTCCCAGTGGGTATTGAACCCACAACCTAAGCATTGCCAACACTGTGCTCTACCAACTGAGCCACAGAGAACCACATATATATGAACTTCGGCCAGGGGGGGCGTGGGGGACCCACCGAATCTCTTGGTGTAGAGCATCTCCCCCAGGTTGTGCGGGGCCAGCGAGTAGACGGCCAGGATGCCCTCGTCGGGGAAGCCCCTCTGGCTGCTGGGGATGAAGACGGCCAGGAGCTGTCCGTCGGCGGAGACGTCACAGCTGGCGTCGTTGTAGATCTTGCAGTTCTGCACCAGCACGTTGACGGAGGCTGAAACACAGGGGCGTCACACCGTTACACCCGGGGGCGCCAGCGTGGCATAGTGGTCAAGGGACTGGGCTGCAAGGGTTGCAGGTTTGATTCCCAAGAGGGGGGTGCTTACACTTAGGAGTACATATCTGGCAGTTGGGCTGGCAGTGTAGTGTAATGGTTAGGGAGCTGGGCTTGTAACTCTGAGGTTGCAGGTTCAATTCCCAGGTGGGGGCACTGCCGTTGTGCCCTTGAGCAAGGTACTTAACCTGAATTGCTTCAGTAAAATATCCAGCTGTATAAATGGATTGTATGGAAAGAAATGCAAACCGTGTAAGTCGCTCTGGATAAGAGCGTCTGCTAAATGCCTGTAATGTAATGAAATCTTGAATGTATCCGGCAATCCCAGCTTCCGTACGCAGTCTTTACGTTTAATCTCCTCTGTGAAGTTTGCTTCCTGGATTCAAAGAAATGACAACATTTATGCCCACGTGAGTCACAGACGCTAACTTTGTTTTCACCAAGAATAAGGACACACAAAATCATTACCCTGCTCGGCTGCGTCTTGTTAGAGGTAATGTCTCATTAGCAACTTCACCGAGCAGTCAACAGCGACCCACGCTAAAAGCACCACGGAAGCCTCTTTATTGTCCCCTACGCTGCCCGGCGAAAATAATGAGTGTGACTCCTATTACTTTAAAACATTTTACGGATTTGTTTTCATTTAAAACTTTTAATTCTTGTCATCTTCTAGCATCGCACCGCCGTAAATGTATGTGCATTTCAAGCCATCATCGTAATTCTTTATAATTGCATAATTTGGGTATGGGGGGGTGCGGGAAAAAGTAGCAATTTTGTACACAAAGCTCTTGAAATCTTTCCATAATGACTTTGAGGCTAATGAGGGAAATTATGCTAATTGCGCAGTATGTCACTGCTACCACTTTCGCTGAACAACAGAGCGCTAATGAAATCAATTAGGGAAAATAACCGCTAGGGGCATGGACGATCGGCCCTGCCCCCAACCCCCCAACCCCCACTCCCAACAGGGTCCACCTCTTCCCACACCGGGAAAATGGAGAGAGATGCCTCCCTTCGGCCTAAATGACCTCACCTCCCTAATCACCACCACCAATCAGAACCTGCCTTTTAAAGGGGAAGGGCCGTCTGCAAGGTGCCTGGTATCGCGGACGGTGGTGATCGGGCGGCAGGCTTACGTCGATGGCGGACGATGGGGATTAAACTGGAGCTGCTGTGGCCCCAGGTTCTAATGAGCCCTCCCCCCCCAGGGCGTCAGTCACAGGGTGTATCCCCCAGCGGCCTCCTCCCTGCACTAACAGCTGAGGTGACGGATAGGGGATGTGGCTGCCACTCAGAGATTAAAACCCTGCTCTGTTAATATGTTAATTGTGGAATGCAGGAAGGGGGTCTCTAGGAAGGGGGGCCCGGTGTCATGCCTTGCGTTTACTCACTAACAGCTCTATTGATTTGCCTTCCGGGAGGACTGTAGAGAGCGGACCTGATGTGTGTGTGTGTGTGTGCGTGCGTGTGCCAATTAGACATTTGATAGAAAGTTAATGAAACCATATAGCTATAGACCTGCACAAAAAGCATGCATTTATAATGCCTACATTAACCATTAAGCTGCTTAACAGGTCGAACAGCTTTTAATGAAACAAACAAAAAAGAAAAAGGTTCTTTCCTTTTCTACTTCTGAAGAGGCCGATTTTAAATCAACGGCTGCTCCTTCTGACATAAACAATAGCAAAAAAAAACAATGCTACGGTAGTGTCTGTTCGCCTCAACACAAGAGGGATTCCTCTACCACTGCCATTACGTAATATGACACCGGGCCAGTACTCGCACGCAACTTAATATTAATATTAAAATGGCAAACGACCCTACTCATCTCCGAAAATTAAACTGCAAACCTCTGAGTGCCCCAAAGACTGGGCACTCACTGGCAACTTGCATCTCTAATCTTAAGACATAATTTGATCCAATTCTGAGAGCGAGTACTAAAGGATGCCGTCTCTCGCTCTCCTGAACCGCAGACTACATTACATGGCAACAGACGCTCTTATCCAGAGACTAGTTTTACATTTCTTTACATACAATCCATTTATACAGCTGGATATTAACTGAAGCAATTCAGGTTAAGTACCTTGCTCAAGGGTACAACAGCAGTGTCCCACCAGGGAATTGAACCTTCAGAAGCCCAGGACAGAGAGGCGGACAGAGAGGCACGACGTTTGGAGCTGGTCTTAATTAAAAGGAACTTTCCATTAGGATGGCTTCCGACTCCCAGAACTAATGAATTATTGAGCAAAGTTGAACCGTGTCTTGGACCGCTCGTCGCGCGCGAGAAACGTCCGATTAACGGAGCCGAGCGTTCGCGGGATCCGTTTCCCTTGACTTCAGTTTAGTTTATGTTCTGCGAACGTGGACCTGGCAGTGCGAATTGTGCTATAAAAGAGGTTTTGGTGTTATCCCCTCCCGAGCGTGCTCTGTGGGTAAAGGGCGAGACCCGGGCCGTGTCTGGAAGGACGACAACTTCCTGGCCTTCGGTTAGAGTTTCACTTATTTTTAAATATTTGTTCTTCTCTTCACGGGATTCCGTTTTCAATCACAGGGCTGGTATGAACATGGGATGATGAGGATCTGTGTGGCCCAGTAGGTAGAGCACGGCACTGACAACGCTCAGGTTGTGGGTTCGATTCCCACTGAGACCACATACACTGAAAATGTATGCATTCACTACTGTAAGTCGCTTTGGATAAAAGCATCTACTAAATGGCGTATAATATAATATAATATAATATGAACTTTGTGGAGCAAGCTTGTGGCCTATCCTCGGACTAGACCCGGACTCTGCAAGGCCACCGGAGCACCGGGCACTGCCTGCTCCCTCAAGGCTTGGCTCATGGTCCGACGGACCTCCCCGTTAACTTCGCTTGTTCAAACGCCGCATTGTGGCTTGTGCTCAGAACTCCCACTCTCTGAATATGTGAGTGCCTGTGATAAAGCTGATACTTTCACTGCGGTGGACTTATGCCAGCGTTACATAAATAAAAACCACGCTCGGGAGGGTACATCCATATACCAACGCAGCGCCGTCCCAAACACTCTGTTACTTTGTACAATGCAAGGGCGTTGCAATATCAAGTTTTAAAATAATGCAGCACCTAGCAAGCAATCTCACATATGCTGTATAGAGCCTTCCTCCTGTGACACTTGGAATTTGGTTATCCATTTATTTGTATTTGTATTTATTTATTTATTTTCACAGGAATAAAAACATTGTTTAAAAGGACAAACAAAGTCTTAGCCCCGACTCAGATAATCAGATTTTTTCAGTCGGTTTCTGCCTGCAGAGTGAGTAAAAGGGAAAATGTGAATTAGGAACAAGGAGGATAAGCAGAAAAAGGGAAAAACGAAGGTAAAAAGAGAAGGTAAGTGAGGAAAAGTACATGTGATAGGAAAAAGATAAATAAAGATGGAGAGATGAAAAGGGGAAAAATATATATATATCAAAGATTGAGGTGGACAAAAAAAGAAATAAATTGTGGTTACATGATTGAGAAAAACTTCAACAAAATGCTATACTGCAAAATATAAGACAATGGCCCACTTTTTCCTGTATCAAATCACAATTTAAATCATGGCTTAAACTAAATCAGTCATGTAATAATTAGCCTATATACAGATTGCATACACTGTATAACTGTATACACATACTATTTTTAATGCACACTTTTGTGATGCTACGGTTGTAATTTTGTCATTTTTAATTCTGATATGTTGCGTATTGCTGCTCTGTGCTCTGTGGCCTGCGATGTGCCCTTATCTCCTGTCCGGCGACGACAGATGAAATTGAGCAGTTCTGTCAACTCTGGGGCAATGCCCAGCATCCCTATTAAATAAACAACTGTAAAAATCGCAGTTGTAATAAAACGTACAATGGAAACAACAAGGTAATCAACAGTAAAAACAGACTAGGCCGTTGCCGGGAATTCTGATCGTGATAAGATGTAATCAGCAGTTTTTTTGCGGCCAAATTTTAGCAGCGGAACCCCACACGGGTTAGGACTGAATGGCGATCACGCGGTTGTGGTTTTGATATCACTGCTGCGTTTTCAGGCTTGCTGCGTGTGCCTACGGCCGTGTCACATGCTGATTATGGTTGTTTTTCGGACCCGCCCCCTTGACACAGTTCTCCTTCCCTGGACCATAGTACTGGCAGGACATGATTTTCTGTCACACTGCAGATTTCTGGATAAATAATTAATTCATTACGTTCAGCTTGACGTTAATTCCCCCCCAAACCCCGCCCCTCCCCAGTTCTGGAAACATTAGATGTTTGTGACATTAAGCGGGTCCAACAACCGATGAGTTTGGCAAAGTCACAGATGAGACAAGGCCTTTTCACTCCGAGCTACGATGGGGTGAGGACAAAGCGACCCCTCCCCTGCTGTGGTGGCGGCTGCGCGGGAACGCCGACATGCCCCTCCCAACTCTCGGCAGAGCGAGCGCGCTCAGTGCTTAGCCTCCCCAGGGACGGAGCCATATGGCTCGAACACGTGTAATCTCCTCGCTCGCGGGACTTCAGGGTCACATCACTAATGCAGCGCATAAAGAAAAGGAGAGAGCCTCGTTCGCGTGCGAGGAGACAGCGCCGCTGACTAAAGGCCCTTTTACGACGGGGAACAGCGTCGCGGGAGACTCGCTACGAGCGGGGCGCGACCCGACGCCGTGACACCAATTACGATAAGAACAAGATTGATGAAAAAGCGCTCGACTGCGATCCGCAAAGCATCGTTACCATCGGCGATGAAAAAGAAAGGCGGCAATTTGCTGTAATCGAGGACAGCCAGCGGTGATTTTGGTATCCCGCAGAGCACAGAGATGTGGCAGTAGTTCAAACTGGCGCGCGTTGACCTCGAGTCACCACGAGTGGCCCAATCACTACGCTACGCCACAGATAGTAGCGGGTGGGGGGAGGGGGGAGGGGGGGGGATAAACAACGAGGGTGTTATAATTAAGTGAGTGAGGAGAGCCATCGCGCCATCAGGACGTCTGGAGCGCCGCTCCTTCCTGTTCTTGGCCTGCATTACCACCGCCGGTCAGGCATCTGCGCGAGGCGCGTCGTCTCCCTCGGTCCAGACGGAGGAGTCGGTCGTTAGCATCGGCTCGGACCGGATTCTAATCAGCGCGGAGGATGATCGTCCCCCACGCCCCCCCCCTCCTCCCAGCAGCTGTTGCTGCCTGCCGTGAAGAGCTATCCGCATCAATTATATATAAGCAACATGGCTCAGGCTCTCTCTCCTGCGCTCGCGGTGGTGCTGAGCTCAGGGAGGAACATGGGCTCCAGCGGAACACGCCTTCAATCTGCTCAAACCCAGCCACCGCACACGCGCACTGGAAACCGCCTCTCTCTCGCTCTCTCCGAGCACGGGTAACTGTGCGGATACATTTGCGTCGTTTCTTAAAGCAGCGTGCCGGCCAATCGATCGATCTGAATTTTTATGCGCAGTCAAACGAGTCTGCGAACTCGCCAATACGCCAAGCAAATTTTCACAACGGCATAAAACACAAAAAGGCGCTAAAGAACACGTTCAAAGCCAATGGATCGGCGCTCGCACACAGTACAGAACATGGATTTCACTGGAACACGGCGTGGAATAGAAGTGATATCGGAACCCGCAAAAAGAAGTTATGGATTTTTCACCCCCCTCCGATATAAAAAAAAAAAAAGTTTGACTAAATAATAATTCCCCAAAAGGCACGGCAGGAGCAGCGGGGAGCCACCGCTAGAAGCAGGAAGCGGAAAAGCGACGCTGGGCCGGTGCAGCGGGAAGGAACATCAAACGAATGCAAGCCAGGCTTTTCCAAGCGAAGGCGGCACCCCTGCGCGGCCTATCGAGTCTGGAACCAAAATGAATATTAAAACGCCGGGCGCCTGGGCTAAGCCGCTCGCATTACGATGCGTAACGCCCAGCCGTGTCTGGGAGACGTGGCCTTCGTGTCCGTGTCGGCCGAGCCGTCAGAAACGCCTCAGGCCCTTAAGAGGCGAGGGGCGGAAGGGCGGTGGCGGAGACGGCGCGGCTACGCTTTAGACTGTTTAGCGCTCTTCTTCTTCGCTTCCGCCTCGGGGATGAATGAAAACGCCGGCGGAGTGTTGGGGGAGACGGGATCGCTTCGAGCGATCTGTTGATCGCACGAGATCTTTCAGACGTCTCGGCGCCTCTGTCGAGATTTCACGGCCGTCTTTGAGCCCCCGAACCATCTGCTCGCCGAGAGGGAGCGCAGAGCGAGGATTTGCACACGGCTGCACTTCTGGTCTGCCGCACGGCGTACCCAAAACGCAGAGAGACCCGCCTTTCCCCCAAACTCGCATAACTGCTGTTCACAGTGTTTTTCTCCCCCACCTCCTTAGTGCTGACAGAGGAGAAGTAAAGTTGGCCAACATTTTAATTTACACTGAATTAAAATGGCAAGATAACTGATACTACAGATACTACTAAGTCTCTTCCTTGTTAAATGTTTTTAAGGCCTGTTTTTTTTTTTTGCTTTGACTTATTTTCTGGGGGGGATGTCTGTGTTATTTTTACTGTACTGTACAACCGAACTGCAGTATAAGCCGTGCGCAATTTTTATTTCACGCTCCCTTGTAGTGAGCAGACAGGCAGAGGCTGACTACGAGAGAATGTCTGCTCGCCCCCAAGCAGCAATGTCAGGAAAGTATTCTAACATTACACTTTTTAAGGAACTTTGCCCCAACATCAACAGAGGCCAACCACCCGTCCAAAGTGCGATGTCCTGAATTCTGCCGACTCCAAATTTGGCGTTTAAATAACATACAGCCTCTGCGTCTGGTTACCTTTGTTAACTTCTCTGACCAAGCCTTCCTGCAATCTGATTGGTTCCAGCAGATTTCCGATGGTGGATTTGGTTGACTGGGGCAGTTTATCATTTCGTGCGCCCACTCCATTGTGGGATTTGTCAGAGGTGGTAGCTGACTGGTTTATTAGCGAAGCGCAGCCCTGGAAGTTGGGTGGAGTTACACCACGTTGGAGCGAGAAATTAGTCACGCTCGCAAGGTGAGGCTAAATAACATCCAGCCCACTTGAAAGCATCAAGAGAGAACAAACAGTACAAACAGAGGAATATTTTACAGAAGAACTCCATTACTTTGTTGCCGTGACCTCCCGTCCCCCTCAGTTACCGATCGATCGCTCTAAAATAGCTCGTCTTTATAAACGCCGCTGCTCCCTAGTTAAACATTTCACAAAAGACATCGGGCTGCATGGTTAATGTTATGCATTATAAAACCCCCGACTGGATCGATATCTCGAAATGACAATGGGCAGCTTACAGCTTAATTTGAACTTCGCAGACAGGAGGCTGATGGCATTCAAGGTTGTCAATCCTACGTGGTTTGATCTTTTCATAGCTGCACTGGATCGTGGGGTAAAAGCGAGCAACCAGAGCAACTCACATCGATGGTCTTTGTCATCAGAGGAGCATAAACAAAATCTTAGAGCATGTCGGCGTCGCATATAAGCTACAACTATTAACAATCTGATCAAACTTTACCTTCAGTTGTCAGTCTTGGAGTGAGAATTTGACCTACTGTTTTAGGTCCTTCCACAGAATGCTCCATATCATATCAGTGGATTGAGAGGATTCGGGCATACTTTTAAAGAAAAAATCTCCACCTCACAAAAAACTATTTGTGATGATCAATTAAAAGCTAACCCACCTTTTACCATGCGAGAATAGATGGTTGCAATATTAATAGCCTAATTGGGCAAAAGTTAGTTTTATACTTCAATGTCGTTGACAAAAATAACCAGTATTACCATCTCAAAATACAATCGAATGGATTTAATACAAAGAGTTCACTTTAAGGCTTTAACAAAGCATTCTTTTGTTAAACAGATTGTGGGTAATGTGTGTTACACAACACATTCAAAACAGACTTATTTTCAAAAAGTTCAAAAACATCCATCAAGTAGGCTAGCGCCAACCGATAGCCGAAAGGAAACCCACATCTCCACGGGTCTACCATCAACCGTGACTTGCGTGCTAAAGGTTTACCCCGTCGATTCTGCCTTTATTGAAGGAGCGGCGCCCATAAACACAAGCCACTTCGGACCGATTCATAAGCGAGGGAAGCGCAAGGTACAGGAAGGAAGCGAAAGCGCTCCGACGCAAACCTGGGAGCGTTTCAACATTTCAACAAATGAACGGGTGTGACGAACCCCCGCCTGGGAGCCCCTGCATTCAGACAGCTTTAATAAGAGCCTCTGAAACGTCCTCGCAATAAAAACATTACAAATAACCGTACGGATTCTCCGGGCCCTGAAGAGAGTAATTATTCAGGAGAAAATTACTTCTGTTATTTGGCCGACATCAAAAGGCCTTCGCGGTCTCCCCAGGATAAGGGGCGGCCGACGTTTAGCGCCGCTAAGGAGCCCGGGACAGCCAAAGTCACTTGCCGTGAGACGCAACAAAGCTAAATTGCTTACTTCCTGTGACTTCTCGGTGTCCCAACTACTTTAGAAAGAGATTTAACGGGAGAAAATAATTCTCTTTTCACTCGATGTTAAATGCGTTTATTACCGAGTAGGCTTGGGAGTTTTATTAAAACCAACAAATTACCAACAAACAAAAAAAGAAACGACACGCCGAGGTTTCCGGCATTCTCACGGCGAACGGCATCAGTCACACTAAGCAGGGACGTCTTATTTGTACATTCGGTGATAAAAACAAGATCATCGCCGTCGCCATCACCATCATCATTATCATCACCGAAACTCAACCGGAAAATTATACGGCAGGGCCTCCAGCGCTGGCCGTTTGAGAGCTTGCCAATTAGGGGCCTGTCAGAATTCAGGCATAAACGTGAGACTACAGAGGGAGGGGAGGCGGGCGGGGGGGGGACAAAGTAGGTCGAAGCTATTAATTTTGCACAGTGATAAATCCTGCGGGACCGTAGTGCTGCAGCAGTGCGGCGCTGCTGAACACACAGCTGGGGCCACATCCTCGAAACTCCAGAGACCCTGGAGAGGGAGGGCACAACCTGCGGGGCGTGGCCCAGAGCAAGGGAGTCACATCCTCTGAACTCGCGATGTTGGAAATAAACGGCCCGTCCCTAGGACTGCAAACCTGGGCTTGTCTGACCTGCGCAGTGGCGGTGCAGGCCACTCCCTCCTGTACGTATGGACAGAGGGGACCTCCGGCGGCACGGGTCGGACGCCATGCGCTCAGTGTGCAGCCCTGCAAGGCGTAATTGCGACGGAGGGCATTGCAATTAATTTTTTTTTTTTTTTTTAGATTTTTCCCATCTTTCTCCCAATTTGGTAGGCAATTATACCCTCTATGCCACAGGTGTCAAACTCATTCCATCGAGGGCCGAGTGTATGCAGGTATTTGTTGCAACCAATGCACTACACCAGGCGATTTCACTAATTAGCTCACTTCTTCAACTAAGGAGGGAATCTAATTGAAATCACCTGGTGTAATGCATTGGTTACAACAGAAACCTGCTCACACTTGGCCCTCGATGGAATGAGTTTGACACCCCTGCTCTAGGCCTTTTCGATTTTACCCTCCCTCACAAACTTGCTGCCCGCCTCCGCGGGACAAGCCAATACCTCCAGGCAATGTTCGCCTCCTCCTCCGGAGACGGAACTCGCCCAACCATGTTTACGAGGTCGCCCTATCACTCCTCGGCGAGCTTGTGCCGGCTCTCCCTCCTCCTCCCTTCCCCCTCCCCCTGGACAGTCAAACGCCGGACAGACAGTCAAACGCCCCTGATAGGTGCTCCCCACCGGGGCCAGTCTGGTTTCGAACCGTGACTGTGATAGGCAGCTCACACTCGTAAAGGACCAGACAATACAGGTGCGTTAGACCGCTACGCTATCGGGGGCCCTGCAATCGAGTTTTGAACATGACGCCACAGGTAAAGTGAGAGGGGGCCTGTGGCACCGAGTGGCTCGTAAAAGCTCCCGCTGAAAGCATCTCGAGATCAATGGGGGAGTGAGAGGGACTTCTTGCGGCGAGCAGAGGCAAGTTAGAGGAAGAAGATTGTCCGTGTGGGCCCATTTTGCACCGACGGTTTGGGGACAAAATCACATCAAGGGTTACGTAACCCATCGCGAAAGCCTTCTGCTACGCGGCTCGTTTTTGCAAATTGGCGCATTACGGAGGCTCTTGATTTAATGAAGGCGTGGGCACGCGTTCACATAAATTACCCCGGTGACTGAAACTTTCCATTCGGCGGTCGGGTCTTTGTTTGCCGGGGCGGCGATCATCCGGAGAGCCGGGTGCGCTGGCGCGGGCCCCCGCCCCACAATGGGGCCGTAATTGCCAAAACGCTTACAGATGGCGCCGCGGTTCAATTACACAGCAGAATCTAATCAAATGAGAGCCATTCACTTTCATCAGAGGCGTAATGTAAGACGGAGGGGGGGGGATTATTTTATTAGCGGAAACCCCCGAAGAGCTTTTCTTTGAGAGAGGCGACCCTGCGCGGGGAAGATACGCCGCTCTCCTCCGTTTGATGCGACCCCGGGGCGGAGGAGGAAGGCTGGGGGACGGGGACGAGAGGACTTTTGAGGAACAGACAGTGGAGAGCGGAGGCCGTTTCGTTGGAGGACGCGGTTGGCTCCGGCGTGTGCCGTGATTGCGGAGTGGCGGAGCGGGGGGTTTTCGGCTCGGCGAGAAACGATATTACATGGACATGGGGCCAGGCTTGTGAAAACCCCCGCCTGGGTGGAATTGGATTTCCGCTGGGATTGGGGAGGAGGGGGAAGGGGGGAGGGCGGGCAATCTTACGATCGAGGTTATCGGGATGGTGTATCACGTAATGGAACAGCGCCGGGGAGGGTTTTACCGCGATATGCGCCGGGCGGCCCCTTGTTTAACGCGGATGGGGAGTGACAGGCCCGGCCGCGCAGATCTCAACAGAGTGTGGAGTTTTGATGGCGGGAGACGGGGAGGCAATCCCACGGCTGATCTGGCGATGCGGGGGTTGGGGGTTGGGTGTTGGGGGTTGGGGGGTTTAATGGCGCAGGGCCTCGGTGGAGACTGGAGCAGAGAGGTGGGATTTCACACGTGAAACTGGGTCGCTTTGAAGATACGGCCCACCAGGGAATCGCTGTGCAGTTCAAACGGCACTCATTTTTCAGGGCTACCCGTCCGCTGTAGATATTAGTGAACTGTGGGGGTGGGGACCTTGTCCAGAACATCGGGAATTTCCACCCCGTGTTCATCTCCTCCCTTTCGCACTCACCACTGGTCAAAAGGCCTCTGATGAAGGGAAGATTGAGATTTAAAAGGGAGGGAAACCTCAGAAACCTGGTTCTGCCAGACTGGTGAAAAGGCCTCATGAAGGGCAGATTGAGAGAGAAGAGGGACACCCACAAACACACACAACACACAACAACACAGACTGGACACACACACACACACAACACACACAACACACACACACACACACACACACAACACACCCACTCTCTGCCTCAGCTGATGTGCTGGGAGTATTCTGATGGTAATGGTAGCAGTGGATAACCCTGGTGGGCGCTATGCATCAGTGGTGATGGTGGCGAGTTCTCCCCAATCCCCCCCACTCGCAAAACAACCCTCTCCCTTCACTGTAAGGCACTTTGTGATCCTGAGATGAAAGGCACTATATAAATGCAATCACTGTATTATTTATTATTATTATAACTAGTATTCGGTGGTTCTGTGTGGCTCAGTAGGTAGAGCATGGCGCTGACAACGCTTATGTTGTGGATTCAATTCACACTGGGATCACATATACTGAATAATGTATACATTCACTACTGTAAGTTGCTTTGGATAAAAGCGTCTGCTAAATATATTATTATTATTATATTAGTATTATTAGTATCAGTGCAAAAAGCCCAGCCGATGGGGAAGGCTACACGATCTTACCGTTGCTGATCTCAGGGAGGTCGAACTTGGTGAAGTCCCACCACTGGAGCCGGTAGGTGGTGTTGGCGATGTTGCTGGCCACGGCGGACTGGCCATCCCCGATCACCGCACCTGCAGGGCCGGAGGGAGAGGTCCGTTAGGGGTGAGAGCACAGAGCGGGGCGCGACCGGGCGGAGCCGCCAGGGACAAACACCCGTCACATGCAGGAGAGTCAAACTCAAGTCCGCAACTCTGCTGGGAATCACCTGAAAGAAGGACTAATGCATGAAATCTCTGGGTCTGCGTGGCTCAGCATGGCGTGGTTCTGTGGGGCTCAGTAGGTACTGCATGGTGCTGACAACGCTTAGGTTGTGGGTTCCCTTCCCATTGGGGCCACATATACTGATAAATGTATGCATTCACTGCTGTAAGTCCCTTTGGATAAAAGCGTCTGCTGAATGGCATTATTAAATCCAAACAAAAGGAAAGGAGAACATGAAGCATTCCCGCCGATCTCTCAGGGCTTTCAATCTCGTCCATCAAACGGAAGCTTCTTCGCTCTTTTGCTCATCGCCAGCAGCTCACTGCCACGTGCAGCCGTCCCAGCGAAAGACAGTGAGCAACATGACCAATCAGCTTCCTCCCCAAACTCGCCTTCCACCCTTAACACAAGAATTA
Source organism: Aldrovandia affinis (assembly GCA_029706075.1). NCBI lineage: Eukaryota > Metazoa > Chordata > Actinopteri > Notacanthiformes > Halosauridae > Aldrovandia > Aldrovandia affinis. Next base: position 8,178,976 of record JAINUG010000017.1, on the reverse strand, counting down.
CAAAAAATGTATTGCGAATACAAAAAAGTCTATCAAAACTACATCTGCATATCACTTGTGGTATTCATTCCTTCCCGTTATTCGCCTCCGATATCGCACACTGCTGTTGGACACGGCTGAAGGGGTCACAGGGGTGGGCTTGGCTTAAACATGCCTTCATCAATGATCCAAACTAACCTACGGGACAGGCAGTGATGGACAGCAGCAAGCAAGTCAGAACCCGTGTTCTACATCACGTTACACACAAACTACATGGGAGGGAGGGGGGAAGAGACCATTATTTACCATGTGGGCTCGGTCCCCGATTCCCTGCGGGGGTTTTTTGGGGGTTAATGTACTCGTGAACACACATCACACCGCTCCTGATTGCGCTGCAGCCCCAATCGAATGCCCCGGGGGGAGACCTGAACTGTGACAACTTCTGTCTCCGTGGAAACTGGCAGGGGATTGTGGGCCGCCGCGCGCCACATCAACCGACGGCACTCTGCTTCCACGGGAGCCGGGGGAGCGCTGGAGCTCTCTCCAGCTGCACTTAAACGAGACGCTCTTTATTGGCCCCGGCCGAGAGATAATAACATCGCCGGCGAAAAAATAAAGAAATAAAGACAGTATACTTTATATAAATACTAAAACACCACTTATATAGCGGTGGGCTGTGATATTTCAGATGCGAGGTGGCTGACCCTATGCAGATAATCGGGGAGGGGTGGATAGCACAGCGGGTGGGAGGTTGCACATAGGAACACATCCATCTAAATTGCCATTAATAGCAACTGCCTGTTATTGCCTGTCATTAGTGCCTTCTCTGCGGTGGAGAGGCAGCGATCTCACAGTATCTGTTTCTGGAGACTCGCGCTTCTGTAATTGGCCCAGAAACATCATCTTAATGAAGCGACGCAGGGAAAGGGCTGTTTTCCCCCGTGCTCTCCCTCTCTCCTGGGGAAAACGGCGCCCGATTTCTAACCGCTCAGCGGCGGAGACGCGGCTTTTGTTCCATCGAGCGTACGTGCGCACGAAACCTATTTATTTCTCCAGGAAGCTGGCATTCCCTGTTTGCTACTGACGTTTAGGAAGCACACAAACCATAGTGAGCCACCCCTATGCGCGACCGAGTCCAGGAAAAAACAGTCAGGCACCGAACACCAGACTGGCAAGTGCACGGACGCCCAACGCCGACCTCTGCAAACTTTTAACGATCGGAAGTGGCGCAATCGTACGGTTCAAGTTCCGAATTCAAAAAGCAATAAAGACGAGCTAAAAGGAGAGATGAACGCGGAGAGGACGCCAACGATCGCAGCCGCGTCGGCAACAGATTATTTCACTTTCCCGAAGATAAAAGGCAGCAGTCTACAGATGATAAAAATGTTAAACATGCGATTGTTTGTGAGGCTTACGTGACATCATTTTTATCAAAAATTACAGTCACTGCGCAGGGCTTTAGGGATTAAGTGCTTAATTTTTTTCCTTTTTTTTAATCCAACCTTGGAAATGGGCCAAACGTCTTTCAAGGCCGCGGTTCGCCTTCCTGCAGGGAAACCCACAAGTTTACTAAACAAATGCAAACATTGCGCAAACCCGCTGCTGCTGTCAAGGCTGACGACAATTTCCTCGGTGTCGAACGTGAAAGACGCCTGTGCCCCAGGCGGGTCGCCGGGCAGAAAGGATGCCATGACTGCACACACTACAACAGGCCCCGATGGCAGCAGAATCAAAGCCAAACGCACGGACGGACATAACAAGGTCGTGCGGACGGCGAAACTGTCGTCCGGATCCGAGAGCGCGCGTTGACATCCGCTCGGAGCACAAGGAAGCCCATGCCCTCAATCTTCTTCAAAAACTTTCACAGGAGTGGAGGAATGGGACTGCAATTGCCACACCTATGCAGACAATGGGAGACGCAGCAGACAGCGGGACTGAAGCAGGAGACGCATTTAAAAGGCGGCCCGTTTTACAGAACGGGTTTCCACCGTGGCAATATGCGCCCGAGGAAAATAAATGACCGATTTATCTCAGAGCGAAAACTGGCGCCCACTTCACGCATGACCACCACCGGTGGACATCACCTGCAGCGCCCCGATTATTCCCCAGTGGGCTTTCCCACACACACCCCACCCTAACAACACCACCAGATCCTGCTGGATGAGGAAGCCTGAGGCTCCAGACTTCACACGCTGCACTGGCCATCCGCCCGTACGGCAGTGTCCATTTCAGAGCTGGCCACCAAGCTCCAGAGCTCACGGGGAGTGCGGTTACAGGGGCGGTGACACAGGCCGGGATGTGGCGTGGTGCGTTCTGGGGGCCTGTGTTTGTGTACGCCCACCTCGTCGCTCGCCGCCGTTTCGTTCCCAGCCTGCGCTTTCGGCCCACGCAGTCAAAACGGAGATGGCGACAAACGATCCCGCGTGGTGGGGTAAGCCGTTTCCGTCCCGCGTTCCACTGCGAGGGCGACGCGAGGGAGGCTGGACTCACGTCGGGTCCCGAAGCGCACAGTGGATATTGCGACTGACGCATGGCGGGCGTGGCCAATTACATACATGAGTAAATCATAATAAAAGATATTATTCATAAAGCAGGGGGCACTTCTGTTTTCTGGGCCCTCGAGCAATGGATCAAACGTGCATTTCCTGAGACTAAGCGTCTGCCTGGAGGTACAAGAGAGACGGCACCACGCCACACTCTCAGGTACAAGAGAGAGAGAGAGAGAGAGAGAGAGAGAGAGAGAGCACCACGCCACACTCTCAGGTAGAGAGAGAGAGAGAGAGAGAGAGAGAGACGCCACACTCTCAGGTACGCCGGCGCTCGACGTGACAGTGCAGACGAGAGAGGGAGAGGCAGAGCGGGTTAATCGAGGCGGAGGGGTGGAGACGAGGTGACGAGGCGTCAAGCGGGGCCTCCCTGACAGACAGCTCTCCACGCGCCGCCAGGCACCGTGACACAGCGGCGGCGGCAGCCGGGAGACGGACACGCCCGCTCCGCCGTAAACAACCCCCCCCCACCTCTCCGCCCCCACTCCCTGTCAAACCAGACAGCGGGACGGCTCCGGCCCCGCCCACCTGTAACACACACGCTCTCCGTCCCGAGTTCAACCCGAGGAGCTTCTTCAAAAGCCTCCAAAAGCGTGGTCAGCATGCGCGACGCAACCCTAGACTTCCTGATTTAGAACCTTAGGGACCGTAGAACAATTACAAACCCCACACAACTTAAGGGAGCGTCTCTGAACCGAAGCCTCAAGAACCTCAGGATTAGGGCGGAGAAGGAACCTGGCTGGACAGAAGCCACCAGGGCGAGGAACAGAGGAAGGAATACCCCCTTTTTACCACAGCGCTACCCTCCTGTATTTATAGGAGGGACCAACCGTTTGCAACGCGGTCGCCGCCCCGCAGCGGGGGCTATAAATAAACACGCAGACGCTCCCTCCTTTAATTTCCACTTCGACTGCGTTCTGCCACATTAGCGCTGGCCGCGCTCACCTCTGTCCGGCGCTTAGCCCCCGGCCTGCACGTCTCAGATAGGCTCATTCATGAGCTGGGGGAAGGGGGGGGGGATAAGAGCGTTCTCCATGGTCCCGCAGTGAAGAGACTTCCCTCCTCTGAGTGACAATGAGGAAGGGGAAAAGCTGGAGCGCTGTTCTGTGTTCTTCCATCGGGGAAGACATCGACCCTCGCCAAGTGTTACGCGGGAATACTGCTTTGACGGACCCCTTAAGTAAACATGAAAGGCAATAAGGAAGAGAAATCCCCGCCGCTCCCCTCGAAATGATCCACAATGTTATTTCAGCTGGGGGGTGACAATAGTACAGAAGACTGACATGCTTTGGCAGGCCCAAGTTGACAGGCTCCCCGGTAGATTGGCGCGAGTGTTTAACACCGCCCACTGAACGCCGCTGGTTCTTCGCGGTCTCTTCATCGAGAGCCAACTGCGGGCCCCTCTCCGGCAGACCGGAGCCGGTTCTACCCGCCCCTCCTGAGGCCCCCTGATTGGGAGAGCGCCGGCCAGCTCTCTGTATTTAGGGCTGGGGATTTCTGCAGAAATATTGAGGCCAAAGCCCCTGCTTTCCCCAATGGATGCTTCCCTCACACAAAACACAAAAACTAAACAAGACAAAACATGAAAACAGGAGATGGTGGACGGCAGAGCAAGTCGTCACAAAACTGCTGTGAAGTCACACAGAATAGTCACTCACAGGTGCGATCGTTAGCAGGGAGCCATCGCCCCGCGCCCCACAGGTGTCGAACCCATTCCGTCGAGGGCTGAGTGTGTGCAGGTTTGGGGAGGGGACCAATGCAGTACGCCAGATGATTTCACCAATTAGCTCCCTTCTTCAACCGAGGAGGGGATCTCACTGAAATCGCCTGGTGTTGGGATTATTAGTTATGCTGGTTATCGGGTGTCAGTGTGTCAAAAGCGTGGTGGGGTAAGGCCGCCTTGGGCAGTCCGTCTACGCAAGGTGATAAAGCACAAAACCTGCACAACGGAAGGACGGAGACGTAATTTATTACGGTGAACACAAGCGATTCTGGCGGGCCCAAACTCGGGTTCACGGAGGGAGAGGCACGGCACGCCACGGTGCCTTCAGCCTCGTGAACACTGGCACGCCCACGGGGCAGCGATATCCAGCACACGGACGGAAATGCCGCTCCCAACGCACTCCAATATGAGATTAAAGGTTTTGATGCTCATTTGAATTTCCTGTATTTTCTGGCTTTGGATCAAAACCTTTAAAGTCTCGCTTAAAACATCGTTTTTGGGAGTTAATCAAATGCATGGATGGAAACTCGGTTTGAGCCGGAGGCAGACATTACTAGAAGCAGGTCTTTCATAGATGCTATTATTATCCCTGCGATGTGTGTACATTCGAGTTTTTGCAATCAAAATCAAGCAGCGAAGGAAATCGTTTTTTCCGCGAGTCAAATGTTTCAAGTTTCAAGTTTACGGTTTACGGGGTAAGGGGGCAATGGGGTGGAATGAGCGCATCGCTCCACACTAATATGTCCCCGCTACGGTACAGTGCAGCTGCACACCTACAACGTGCAATATGGACTGCAGTGCGCCCACGATGCTATTACACTACTGCTGTGGACAGCCAGTGAAACGAAGGGACAGGGAAGGGGCCGTCTGCGCTGGGGCGTGTGGGAAAAGTCGATAGCGGGCAGCCTGGCCACGGAAATGAGACTGGGCGGCTATAGGGGAGCTTACTGCGCGTCCCTACTCTTCTGTACCAAAATATTAGGCTTCCGCTTGGACTGCTTTTCTTCGCTTACTGCTTTTTCCACTTACAAATCCACTCCAAATATACAAGGGAAACTTGTATGCCTTCGGTATTGAATCAAAACTTGAGGGAAAAGATGCAGCTTTTGGATCACATCCAACTCCCCCACCCCCCCCCCCCCCGATATGCAGAAAAGCAAGATGTAAAAAAATCCATTCCCCCGCGGGCGTCCCCTGTGAGATGCCTGTGAAATGACAGGAGGGGATGAGGTCTGTACGGCTGGCGGAAGGCCGGGTCGCATATTACCGCGCTCGCTCAAACGAAGACGCAATTGTAAAGCCATTTAGAGGGAACAGACTTGCTTTAAAGTGTGAACGCCATCTGGGCTGTGTTTATCCGCTTTAACAAAGCCACAACCGTCAAACAAGGGAATTGCTTTGCTTCTGCGTTTTTAATGAGCATTCCACAACTTAACACACACACACACACACACACACACATATATATATATATATATATATATATATATATATATATTTATACATTTGTATGGCTTTTTTCCCCACTGACAGTTATTCCGCATATCAAATTGTATTTGTCACAACAACACGGGTTGTGGCTCCACTGCTTGCTGAGTAAGATGGCGTGACCGTCCTCATTGTGCCTGTAACTGTGAACACAGGTAAATAACACACAGAAATGGCCCATGGGGCCTGGCTGAACCTCTGCAGAACCCCTTCCGTGAAAGCGACGGCGGAGAGAGGCACAAACTCCCCGCTGCTGCGGACCACTGAACGGAAGAGACAGACAGTGCGTGAGGACGCATCGCCCCACCGCTATGGCGGGCTCCAGCTCGGCCTCCAGGGGGGATCCATCCCTTCACGCCCGACACGGACACCATCCATCCTTCGCCCGAGTCGCAACCAATTACCGACGCCGTCGGGCCGGGCTTCAATTACGCGGCGAGCGGCGGTTCCCCTCGACCGCGGTGTCAAACGAGCTTAATGGGCCGCGCTGACAAGAGGACCGCGGGCTTTCGGTCCCGCCGTCGTTCCCGTAATGGAGACCCGCCGGACGGCTCGGGCCGGATCTCCCCTCCTCCATCTCCTCAGCGAGAGACGCCGTGTGCCTTTTTTTCAATTATTTCTTCAAACTTCTTAATCCCCTTTCTCTTTTCAACCCAATTTGGAATTCCCCATGGCGAGCGCAAGCTTGTTCCCTCGCAGCGACGTCCTCTAACATCATCTCGGGAACGTGCACACAAGCGCGCGCCCAAACTCACGAACGTGCTTCTTTTCACTCTGCGGCCTACCGACTACCTACTCATTCATTGGCCAGAATAAAAACTAGCCAAGATTTATATTTAACAGGGTAGCTAAACTGACAAAAAAAATCTGTCCTCAGACTACAGCAGTTATCCTCCTAACTATAAATTGTAATGACTTCATGAACTCGTTTACTGATAAGACTGAGACGATCAGAGAACAAATTATGAAAATGACCCCGATATCTCGTAATCCAACTCCTGAGTTGGCACAGGGCTATCAGGAGCAGGGTTGCGTAGAGACCCTTGAGTTTTTCGCTGCCTTTGATCTGGACAAGTTTAGTAAACTGGTTATGTCCTCCAAATCATCTACATGTCTGTTAGACCACATACCAACAAAGATTATTAAAGAGCTTTTGCCTGTGCTAGGCCAGCCCATGTTACATATTATAAATACATCCATATTATTGGGTTGCATACCCAAGTCTTTAAAAGTGGCAGTAATCAAGCCTCTTCTAAAGAAACCAACTCTTGATCCTGATAATCTGAAGAACTATAGGCCCATTTCAAATCTTCCCCTTTTGTCAAACATTTTAGAAAAATCTGTAGCTCAACAATTAACTGCTTTCCTAAAAACAAATAATCTCTATGAAACACTACAATCAGGTTTTAGACCAAACCATAGCACTGAGACGGCAGTTGTTAAAGTTGTGAATGACTTACTGTTAGCATCTGATTCTGGTTGTTTTCTTTTCTAATGCTCCTTGACATAAGTGCTGCTTTTGACACTATTGACCACCAAATTCTCCTTTACAGACTAGAAAACCTGGTTGGTTTGCATGGACGGGCACTCTCATGGTTTAAATCATACTTATTAGACAGGTTTCAATTTGTGCAATTAAATCAAGAGTTCTCTGACTACTCTCAGGTTAAATATGGTATTCCAAAAGGCTCAGTGCTGGGACCATTGCTGTTCTCATTATAGGCTACTTGCTACCACTGAGTAATGTCATTCGTAAACATGGTGTGAATTTCCATTGCTATGCAGATGATACACAGCTGTACATATCAATGAAACCAGGTATACTTCAAACTCACTCAGTTAGAGGCTTGCATCACTGATATAAAGAATTGGATGACAGTACACTTCTTGCTTTTGAATTCAGATAACAGAGATGATGGTCTTAAGGTCCCAAAAATTTAAAGATCCGCAGTTAAATGCAGGTGATTTTCAGGTTGCATCAAATCGGGCAAGAAGATTGGTTTTATTATTGATCAGGATCTTACATTTGATGCTCATATTAAAAACACTTCCAGAGTGGCTTTCTTTCACCTAAGAAACATAGCTAAAATGAGGCACTTCCTGTCATTAGAGGATGCAAAAACGTTGAAGCATGCTTTTGTCGCATTGAGGCTGGACTATTATCTGGCTGCTCTGCTCAAGTAGCTCTCTTAAGAGTCTTCAACTAGTACAGAATACAGCTGCATGTATTTTGACTAGATCTAAGAAATACGAGCACATTATTCCTGTGTTAGCATCACTACATTGGCTTCCTGTTAAATATCGGGCTGTTTATAAAGTACTGCTGCTAACTTTTAAAGCAGTGCATGGACTTGCACCTATATATCTGACTGAAATGATTGTTCCTTATAAGCCAACACAACCATTCCGTTCACAAGAAGCCGGCCATCTATTACATCTATTAACTTATCTATTTTGAAAAGCACAGCTGGTGGTAGAGCCTTCTCTTATTGAGCTCCTCTGTTGTGGAACGGTTTACCAAAACATGTTAGGGATTCAGACACAGTTTCAATTAAGTCTAGATTAAAAACATGTATTTACAGCCTGGCCTACTGCCAAACATAGTCTAGGTGGAGAGATGGAGAAGGCCGTGCCCTAGTGTCTTATGGAGTGAGAAACTTTCCATACCGTCACCTCCTCAATGTGTCACCATCATCCACACTGGTTATCGGGTGTGGATGGTTTGGAACTCCCTCATGGCTGCATGTGTTCTCTGTTCCTCTCCTAATAGGTAAGCTGCCATAGCTACTTCTGTATATTTCCCATGCTTGTGCTCCCCTGCTCTCACATAATGCTACTGGGTATAGCACTGCTTTTTTTCCTGACTCCATGGTCTCTTCTCTGCACCCGCCGCCAAGCCCTGCGAGAAGTGTGAGCTGCCCCCATCAACCCTTTCCCATTAACTAATTCCAGACCGGCCCTCCCACGTCTACCCCAGTCCCTGGATCTGGACCCCCTTCACGTGGTTTTTCCTCACCCCACCCGCACTGACTACCTAACTCGGAGGCACAAAGTCAGCCAGCCCTGTGTCACCTTTGTCCACCTCCCCCCCCCCCCCCCCTCCCCTTTAGTCTGGTTCCTCCCAGGTTTCTCCCTCCCTTAGGCTTGCTTTTAGGGGGTCTAAGCCCGGGTTCCCTTTTGTTAAGCATTTTGTGACAATGCATTTGTGACAAGCGCCACACAAATAAATTTGATTTGATTTCAATTTGATTCGATAGTAAAAGTCTGCGAGGAACAGCACAGGGGCGGTGCAGAGTTTCGGAGAGGGCAATAACCACTTCTGTTGTTCCTGTAAACAAAGTTTCTGCAACAACTGGTAATCCATTCAACGGCGTTTCATCGACTGGGTGTCCGGGAGCTTCTCGGAACGTGAAGGGAGCAAACAGCCCTCCGTGAGGACATCGCGTAAATGCTGAAATAATGAGAACAAAAATCCCTCTCAGAGAAAACGACTCTGCAAACATTTTGTGTGTGATGGTGCATGAAAGCAGCCCGTGTACACCGCTGCTGCTTTACTGTAGCCGAACCCGCGCGCGCATAATCTTCACGCTTTCCAGCCTTTACGGTTCTCTCCGTTTTCGACTTATTAGAACAAATCCTTTCAGCCGGTGACAGAACAGAAGTTTTTTTGCCCGCCGACGTTCGTCCTGCACGCTCTCCCCGATCAATGCAGACAAGCATGTGAGGGAAAAGCACAACATCATTAATTACATCGCCGCCAATTACTGTCACTTTCTGCGAGCGCCGCGGCGAGCCGAATCCTCTTACGGTAGGTCTACCTCGCTGTCTTTCTAAAAATAATTCTGTAGGGCAAGAGTTAAAAAAAGAAATGGGGGAAAACGCTAATGGAGAAACAGCAGGCGGGAGACAGATTTATGTGTCCTTCCGATGAAACAAAGATTTTTTTTTAAACAAGGCGGTCGGCGGATAGCGTAGTGGTCTAACGCACCGTATTTTGGCTGGTCCGATACGGTGTGCGCTGCCTGTCAGGGACGCGGTTCGAAGCCCGTCTCTACCAGACTGGCAATGGTCATCAGCCCCGAAAGGGGGCGGCATTTGGCTGTCCGCCCCAAGGGGAGAGGGTGAGCTGGCACGGGTCCGTCGTGAAGCACATAAGGGTGCCTCCAGAACGTGGGTGGGCAAATTCCGTCTCAAAGGAAGTGGAGTTCTCTGCCCTCTGAGAATTAGCTTGATTCGTAGAGATGAGCGGCAGACTTGTGTGGGGAGGGTAAATCAAAATAATTAGAGGGTGTAATTGGCTAACAAATTGGGAGAAAAACTGGAAAAAATCTGAAACAAATATATGTATTTTTAATTGTAAATAAAAAAATATGTTTAAAAAAACGAGAGCGACAGCTCTTTAAGGCAACTAAATGAGAAATGAGTCCTAAATGAGAAAGTAGTCAGAACAGTTAGCTAAAGGGACCTGGTTCCTCTTCACATTACGAGGGAGCTTAAAGCAGTCAGTAAGTAAACACTACTTCACCAATCTGTAACAATAGGCTGCTGGTGCGGTTGTAGTATTATGGGGTGGAGGCTATTTGTTACGTTGTTATGTCGACAGTTAAAACCGCACTGAGACCATAAGACTAAAGTACAGTAACATCCACACAGCCAGTGAGGTGGCAAAACATGTAAACCGTGGTTTAACCCCTTCAGGAAAGTCAGGCTTTACCAAATAAAGTTTTGCTCGACACTGAACCGTTAAGCCTGGAGTATTTATCCGCACTTCTGACTCAAAGAAAGAAAAGGATTCACCAAAAAAAGCAAGAGCTGCCGTGTCACAAAAAGTTCACATCATAAAAAAAAAAAAAAAGGTCTCTAGTCAACTTAACATGCTCTTAAAAGTCCCAAAACATGACTGTTTGGCTTTAATGAACGGGAGTGGCTTCCCAGGGGGCTGGTTTCCGTCCGTGAGACGAGGAGGAAGTGACTGGGCGCAGCGGCATCCCTCCCTTTTAAAAAGGTAACGCTCGTTAGCTCTGTGCCGAATCCCCGAGCAGGCCTCGGGGCGGGAGTGTAGACATACCTCTATGATACTGTCTGAACCCCTTCATGCTGCTAATGCGGCGGTCAACACCACTTCTGCTGACGCCAGCGCAGCTTTCAGGGCTCAAATGCTTGACGGCAAAAAAAAAAAAAAAAAAAAAAAAAAAAAGCCATGGGCTCAGGCAGATTAAGTGAAGCGCATTTCTTCAGACCAGAGCTCTTTAAAAGCAATGTTCTCTGTGGGGCATTAGGTGTTCTAACCGTTCGACGCTTTCTTCTACTTTCTTGCACTCGCTGCTACAAATAAAATGTTCTCCGTCAAAGTTCAAGGTGCTCTTCGACCAAAAAACTTTAATTACATGTTTTTTTGGGGCTTTTTTGTTTGACCTGCACAAGACACATTGCTGAGCTGGCACTGAGTGAAGTATTTGAAAACAAACAAAGCAGCATTTTCCCCAAAGGAGCTTCACAGGGCTTGTTCACCAACACTGACCCCATTATTGGTCAGGCGGCTTCAACCGAGAGCCTTTTTGCACACGGGCCTATCGAAATAACAGCAAAGCCGCCATCGCGACTGTAGAGAGAGCAAATTGTCTCTACGGTCAGCCATTAAGTAGTCGAAACTAAATGATTCAAAATGTGAAAGGTGCTCAGAAACAACACATCAAAGTGGCTCCATCAGTACTCCCAGGCAGCTACCATGTCCGTTATGAACACTCGTGCTCACTGCTCAATGTTTCTTTGTGCTATTCAGGGTTCGAAGCCATTCCACAATGTTTGCACTGCTATTCTCCGCGGTCTGTTTATATCTACTGAGCAAACAATAGTTTTACAATGAGCGTAACGCGCTCAGACTACTCACCGCAAACCTCGACGGGACAAACGGCGCCATTGTGTGTAGCACAATGCGAAAGACGGACCTTCCAAAGCTCGGTAGCGCGTCCGCGCCGTGACGTGCTGGAATTCAAACGAAGGTCACACCTAGATAACTGACAGAGGACTGCTCCTTCTGCTAATGAGAGGGCTTGCGGCGGAGTTCAAAGCCTTCGCTTCTGGGAAAGCGTTTGGAATCTAAATGAATCCTGAGAAAGGGATTCTTCACAAAGATGTGGCCCATCCAGAAATATTTAATAAAGCCCTCGATTTTGCGGGGGGGGGGGGGCCAAGAGAGGATCCCCAACGCGGGGAGAGATCGACATTAGCATGGAATGAAATTCAGGGGGCAAGATGCCTAAATAGCAGAGATGGGGCTTTCACAAGCAAGTTGACTTGTTGAAGTTGAATTCAGATGCAAAGTAAAAGCTAAAGCTAAACTGCTTTTTCAGGCATGAAATGGCTCCAAAAACTTTAATGAGCGGCCATGGACCGAACAACTGAATGCCCCGTCCCTCTCCCTCTCTTGGGCGCTGTCATTTCATACAGAGATGGGCTCTTGGTAAGTCACCGGCTCTGGGCGGTGCATTGTGAGAGTTTGGGCTGAACACGCTGCGATGCATGGTAATGCCAGGCTCTCAGCTCAGACACTCGCTTGAGGAGATCAAGGGAAAGGGATTCAAGCTTTAAATGTATTATTATTTTTAAAAGATGCAGCAAAAACCGTCGCTGCAATAAGCTTTCTCCTGACCGCGGGGCAGATTCACTTTCTCAACACTGGCAGAGGTTTGAAACGCAAAGACGACGGGGAAGTGCAGGGAGAAGCAGGCCTTCGACAACCTGCTCTCTGGCTTTCTCGTACGCCCCAAACAGATAAATAAATAACCAGAAACAGCAACAGAGTTATGACCCTGTACAAACAATATATAGATTACCCATGATTCTTCATTTCAAAGCTCTTCTAGCTCTGCTCATGGGAGACAAACTTAATAATGCAAACTGGGACGGGCCAGGAACTTATCCAATCAGACGGGAGGTGCGTTACGAGCGCCGGCCGTCCCTCGGCGTGCTCGCTGTCAGCTGGATGAGCGGTAACCGCGTCGCGGCGCGCCGTGGGGACCGCGGTAATGGATGATGGCGGCACAGGATACATTACGGAGGGGAAACGCGAGGCCTTAAGTAAACCTTGGTGCACTGTGTCCAAGGCTTGGGAGCGTGATGGCACAAGCCCACCCAGGCTAGGAAGCCATGTAAGGCAGCTTTAAGGGGTCTTTAAGAATGATCTGTGTGTGCCTGTGTATGCAGTTTCAGGGTTACAATTTGATATGCAAATCCACGGTACGTCCAACCAAACAGTTTTAAAAGAAAACCAGCCCGGGTGCCTTTTAAAGACTTAAACAAAGACTTAAACCACACCTACGCAATACACAGATGGCATGTTTTTGTTTTTTACTTTTAAGAGCATAGAGATTGAGTTCTTGATTGCATTCGTGACACAAAGTTGTGGATGAAGAGTCATAGCAATAAAACCGAATGCCCCCCTCCCTTAGCGTCTGTGTTTAGTGTCCTGCAACAAGCCTCTGATCTAAGAATAAACCGCAGAGATGTCCACCTCGTGAATCCAGCTGACAGAAACACGGCTTTGCTGAGGATGAGTGAGTGAGCTACACATTTCGGTTTTGGGGGACTGAGCTTGCTGGCTTGCTCTCTCAGCCAAAGAGAAGCAGAAACTGCCCTGGAGCTGTTAACAATTCAAGAGGTGGGAGTGAGGGGGAGCGAGGTCGCAAGGGGGGTACAGGGGGGCGGAAAACAAAGAGGGAAAGAGCCGGAGGGGTAAAACGAAACGTACCCCACTGAACAGAAACGCAACCCCGCCCACGGCTCGCTTGCTTCCCCGGAAACGCACAGAAGTCTTTGGCAGTCATTTCCCCAAGTTTTACCAAGCGACTGACTCCATCTGAAGCGTTTCACGCTTTGCACATCACCTCTGCGCATTTTCGGAAGAGTTCGTCTAGAAAAGATTTAACACCCCTGAACCACGCTAAGCGCACCTTGGGAATATCATCCACGGCGTGTCGAACGGAACGACACACAAACAAAATGAGAGAGGACACGTGGCTCGGGAGTGAAGTGAAGTGCGGCGGCCGCAAAGGAGAGAGGGGCTGCCGTTGGGAGCAGTGAAGTATTTAACGGGGGGGAGAGGACAGACAGCAGGACCAGCGGGGGAAAAGGCTGTTCTTCTCCTCTCGTTTAGTCGCTCGCTCCACCAGAGAAAAACATTTGTTTCGACTCCGCCGCCCACCCGTGTGCTTATCGCCTGCTGTGACACTCGGGTGCTGAGCGGAGAGGGGGGGGGATGGTTTCACTCGACTCGCTCTGAGTTTCTGCAGGGTGTGGGGTGGGGGGTGCAGTAGGAGCACTGGGATGTGAAAGTGTGAAAGCGCTCGGAGGGGTAGGAGGTGGCCCATGGCGGTTTCGAGAGGGGGACGCTAAGCGAGACTGAAACCCGCCGCTGCCCTTTAATGGCTGCTGGCCTGCGCGGCTGAAGTTGATGAACGGGAAAAGGGAAATGGTCCCGCAAAGAAAATCGGAATTCAGTCGGTTATAGTTCTGCTCATCAATAAACATGAACTTTTTTTTTTTTATTTTTTATATATATCTGTGTTTTAGTGAATTCAACAGCAACTTAAAAAGGCTGCATTTGGCCGTTTCAGACTTCACACTGTTCGAATCTAGAGAGCCTCCCCAGATAAGCAATAATTGAAAGTTAAAGTGAAAAAAAAAGAAAAGAAAAAGTATTTATAAGGAGAACATTCTTTGATTTATGAGCAAATACTTTTGAGAACAAAAGAAACTTATGTTGGGGGAAGAGCTGAGAGAGAGAGACGCTGAACTAGACTGCAGTGTGGAGCGCGGTCACAAGCCAGTCCCTGTCCCCAATTCCCCCGGACTGTCACCCGCTGTTCCTCCCCGTGCTACCTCATCAGCGCTGTCACCCCTACTGCCGGAGGCCCCCGTTGCCGTGGAGACGGCTTCCCAGAATGCTGCTGGCTCGTGACAGGTGACCCCAAGTGAGAACGAACGCGACGCCGGCGCGCTCTGTAGGGCCGTTATCTCGACGGCGCCGCTCTCCCACCCGTCAGATCTGCCACAACAACGGCTCTCGCACTTCAGAGACCAAAACGGCAACAAACAAGAGGGCGGCTGCACAGTGGCCCCCGTGCTACTTTGAGTTTCTGGACGTTTTTACTGGGTTTAGACGGAGCTGAAGGGCGTCCGCCTGCATTAAATCAAGCGCGTTCTCCCGACTCGAGAGGCTGGACTGAAGAGGAGTGCAGCCCACGCACAGCTGGGGAAGGCCTTCTATGGAGGGTGACAGCACACTGCGGTAATGTCAGTGGCCACACAGCAAACCCCATGTCTACTGACAGGGTGTGCACAGACCCCATACCTACTGACAGGGTGAGCATAGACCCCATGTCTACTGACAGGGTGCGCATAGACCCCATGTCTACTGACAGGGTGTGCACAGACCCCATATCTACTGACAGGATGCGCACAGACCCCATATCTACTAACATGGTGAGCATAGACACCATATCTACTGACAGGATGTGCACAGACCCCATGTCTACTGACAGGCTGCAGCAGCGTCTACTGACAGGGTGAACACAGACCCCATATCTACTGACATGGTGAGCACAGACCCCATGTCTACTGACAGGATGAGCACAGACCCCATATCTACTGACAGGGTGAGCACAGACCCCATGTCTACTGACAGGGTGCGCACAGACCCCATATCTACTGACAGGGTGAGCACAGACCCCATGTCTACTGACAGGGTGAGCACAGACCCTATGTCTACTGACAGGGTGTGCATAGACCCCATGTCTACTGACAGGGTGAACACAGACCCCATATCTACTGACAGGGTGCGCATAGACCCCATATCTACTGACAGGATGAGCACTGACCCCATATCTACTAACAGGGTGAGCACAGACCCCATATCTACTGACAGGGTGCATAGACCCCATATCTACTGACAGGGTGAGCACAGACCCCATGTCTACTGACAGGGTGTGCATAGACCCCATATCTACTGACAGGATGAGCCCTGACCCCATATCTACTGACAGTTCAAGTTCAAGTTCAAGTTTTTATTTCACAACATAACCATTTCATTGACAGATATAAAGACAAGATGAAAAGAGATGTGGTTTCAATGATGGGATGTGTGAAATGACCCCATACCTACTGACAGGATGTGCATAGACCCCATATCTACTAACAGAGTGAGCATAGACACCATATCTATGCACAGCGTAACAAATGCGTACGTCCTGCTTATGCACCAGGTTCTTGTGTAGGGCGCTTCACACAATACGGTATGTGAGATGTCTTAAGCTGCCTTCAGAAGGCTAAAAGGCTTTGTGGAAAAAAGAGGGGGTAGTGGGGTAGGGGGCAGACTGACAAGGCTCTGTTGGGGCCTTGGTTTTCAGAGTTTCCCGGTTCTGTCCGGCCGCGTCTAGCCCATTGCGCTCGCTTTATTTTTAGATGCCGTCTGGCAGCTCCCCAGAAACCCATTAGAGTGAGGGGGCGACGAAAGAGACGAGCGTTGGACTGGCCTTTACTCGATGTGGTCCTGTCAAAGTGAACTTACTGGAGCTCCTGCCATCGTCTCTGAAAGTCGAGGTTTCAAAAACTTGCCTGCATCGCTGCCCGCTACTCCACTGTTCCATTATTCACATTTTATTCAATGCCTTCAATTTACTTGGCTCCGAGGCTCAATTTACCATTCCCCAGATCACTGATAACACGGTTCCATCTCAATACAATATCCTGTAACACGGAATTGCTATACATCAGAGGGCTAGCGGCTGCCACTGCAATAAAATACACATTCTGTTCTCAACACCAAAGGAAACTTTATATGTGGGTATGTTTTAATGACAGGTCACACTATTTGCATTATAATGTGGACGGATTACATTAGCGATAGCAACAAAGTTTAGAGCCATTTTTTTCAGTTTTGTTCATGATTCATTCCTGTTCAAAACTCAATGGTTTCTGCTTGACCTCTCTGCTGCCTTCGATACAGTTGACCGTCAGGTCCTTTTGACAACATTGGCAGAAATGGGTGCAGTATCTGGCAACCCCTGCTAACGGTTCTGATCCTACCTCTCTGACTGCTCTTACCAGGTGACCCGGCATGGATCTGTTTCAAAGTCCCACAGCCTTACTGTGGTTCTGTGTGGCTCAGTTGGTAGAGCACAGCGCTGGCAACGCTTAGGTTGTGGGTTCATTCCCCACTGAGACCACATATACTGAAAAATGTATGCATTCACTACTGTAAGTCGCTTTGGATAAAAGCGTCTTCTAAATGGCATACATTATATAATATTATTATATTATATTATATATATATATTTATATATTATTATATTATATTACCAGAGGAGTCCCCCTGGGACCCTTCCTTGGTCCCCTCCTACTCTCCTTACATAGAAACCCTCTTAGCTCAATAATATCCTCACAGGACATCTCCTACCACCGGCATGCTGATGATACTCAGCTTTGCCTCTCCTTTCCACCCACTGATGAGCAGGTTGCTTCACGCATCAAAGCTTGCCTCGATGACACATCAACCTGGATGATCAGTCACCACCTCAAACTCAATCACCCCAAAAAAGCAATGCCCCAAAGCTACCTCTCCATTACTCTCAACAGCACAATGGTTTCCACATCCCAGACTGCCAAGAACCTGGGTGTAGTCCTTGAGGACAAGCTGCTAGCACAGCAACAGTTACACAACAGAGAGCTGTCGATTATTTCTGTACAAAATAAGCAAAATATGCCCATTTCTCACAGCAAATGCTACCCAGCTCATAGTGCTAGTGCTGTCCCGACTGTACTACTGAAACTCCCTCCTTGCCATTAGATCTCTCCAGCTCATCCTCAATGCCGTTGCTCATCTTGTCCAAAACCAGCCAAAACACTCACATGTTACGCCTCTCAAGTCTCCCATCACTGGTTGCCAATTGTAGCCAGGACAAAGTACAACACTCTGGTCTTCCTACAAGCCACAAGAGGAACTGCACCCTCATACCTTCATCCTATTATAAAACCTTACACTTCTGCCAGACCGCTCCATTCTGCCCTGTCACCCCTTCTCCCTGAAGGGTCCCTCATCCACAGGTCTTCCCTGCTCTGACCCCTCAGTGGTGGAACGAGCTCCCTACTGCAGTCAGGACTGCGGAGTCTCTGTCCATACATAAAAAACCCACCACCTCAAACTGCACCTTAGCTCACGGCAGCCATTTCCAATCCCTAAAATGATTGAACACCATATCCTCAAATTCCCTTTGCTCCTACCAAGGCACGAAATGTGATATGTTGCAAAATGACAGACTTTCAGGGGTGCAATTGATGCCTCGGAAGAGAGTTGCCACGTGTTGCCTAGCCTCTTTTGTGTGCACTTTTGTAAGTCGCTCGGGGTTAGAGCGTCTGCTAAACACCCAAATGTAACTTCAGAAGTTGCGGCAAACAAAATCAGCCGGTACAAAACAGCGGATCAGAAGGACAAAGAAACAACAGTGGAATAAGACATAAAACGATAAGACAGGAAAACAACAAAAGAACAAATCTATAAATCACAGGGGAAGTGTAAAACAACAAGATAAAGACGGAACAAAAGTGGAGGTTTGAAAATGACAGTGTTCTTATGGTGTCTCAATTCAATACCCAATTAAAGTGTACGCAGTGAAAGATGCATCCCAACAGAGCAAAGATTATTTCTTAGGCACAAAAATGAGTCTCTGTGCCCACGAGGACTTCAAACTCCACTAAAAACCCTACATTCAGACCCACACCTGAGACAACGGTGTTCTTGTAATAAACTCGAAACTCAACCGCCTCTTGCCGGATTCCCCGCTGCAGCCACTCGGGAAACCGACGCAGTGGATTGGGAGGAGCGTGCATGAGGGAGAGGAGGAGGCACTGGGCTGGCAGTGTAGTGTAATGGTTAGGGAGCTGGGCTTGTAACTCAGAGGCTGCAGGTTCAATTCCCAGGTGGGGGCACTGCCGTTGTACCCTTGAGCAAGGTACTTAACCTGAATTGCTTCAGTAAAATATCCAGCTGTATAAATGGATTGTGTGTAAAGAAATGTAAGCCGCTCTGGATAAGAGCGTCTGCTAAATGCCAAAAAATGTAAATGTAAAAATGTATGAGGAAGACTGGGTATGAGGCAATGGGTATGAGAGTGAGGTGGAGGTGCTGGGTATGAGAGAGGGGAGGAGGCGCTGGGCATGATGATCACCACGCAGACCTTCACCTTACTCACACCAACACCCCCTTTGTGTTCTTTTATTCACGCTCATAACAACGCACAGCGCGCTGCCAAAACCTTCACATCCACAAACTCCCAGAGAGAGATGACGAGAGAGACGAGCGATGCCAAGACCAGAGATCACCGTGGTGCCCCCAGCCCTCGTACCGCAGATCACTGCCGGGGCGGTGAAATGGCTTCCATCGTCGCTCTCGCTAAGACGCCATCCAACTTTTACGCTGGCGAAAAAAAACTAATCTCGTTAACGCCCCGAGGGCCTTTATACACCTGCTAATTAAGGGTTGTCAGGTCGTGCATCTCGCAACACGAGGAGCGAATACATTTTCTCAATGAACTGGGAACCGGTGGGAGGCTAGTTCACTTCCTGGGGCACTGCCGATGTGCCCCTGAGCAAGGCACTGAACCCCCTAAACCGCTCCAGGGGCGCCGTACTATGGCTGACCCTGCGCTCGGACCTCTCTGATGGAATACATATGTACAGTGGTCTATGTGTGTGTGTGTGTGTGTGTGTGTGTATCTAGGAGAGATAATATAATAATATAATAATAATATATGCCATTTAGCAGACGCTTTTATCCAAAGCGACTTACAGTAGGGAATGCACACATTTTTCAGTATATGTGGTCCCAGTGGGAATCGAACCCACAACCTAAGCGTTGCCAACGCCATGCTCTACATACTGAGCCACAGAGAACCACAATATGCAAATATGCGAAAAGACAAATTCCAATTACCTTGTGTAACACGGCTAATAAAGCATATTCCTGTTCCTATTTTCAGGGCGCGCTGAAGGGCACGTTTCCCGCGAGAGGGA
Organism: Aldrovandia affinis; assembly: GCA_029706075.1. NCBI lineage: Eukaryota > Metazoa > Chordata > Actinopteri > Notacanthiformes > Halosauridae > Aldrovandia > Aldrovandia affinis. The sequence goes on along the minus strand of JAINUG010000017.1, from coordinate 8,159,173 downwards.
GGAGGGAGGGAGGGAGGGCCGGGCGCCGAGGCCACGGCTCGCACGGCGAGGTCAGAGACGACGCTCTCACGAGCAGACGGCGATACAGCCAGGCCGCCGCTGAAACGGCGTCGCGCATTCCGCAGAGCCGGCTATTGATCCACCCGACGCCCGTCAGGAGCGCGAGACTAATAAGGGCTTATGTAAGGTCTCCTGCGCCGAAGCCGGTGATATAACGCACTCGAGCCGCGCGGCGGCCACTTTGGACGGTGTTTGCGCTATAGGCGCGTTGGCGGTGAGTGGGAGAGGGGAGCAAGAGTGGCTTTTTGTGTGTGTGTGTGTGTGTGTGTGTGTGTGTGTGTGTGTGTTTTTCCTGCTGTGTGCGAGCGCCTCCTGGGTTGGCCACGGCGAGCGGTTCACAGACAGGAAACGGAGGCTGGGACTTTGACAGCCCCCCTCCTCCTCCTCCTCCTCCTCCTCCTCAAGGTCCAGTGAGAGAGGAGAAAGCGGAGAGGTCAAACGGTTTCAGGCCACTTCTGCTCGTGGTCCGGTCGCAGTAGAGCCAGCGACGTCCTCGGGGACGGCTCCAGTCTCCAGCGAGCGACCTCACACAGCGTGGACAGTGCTGGTATAATGGTTAAGGAACTGGGCTTGTAACGCAAAGGTTACAGGTTCAATCCCAGGTGGGGCACTGCCGTTGTACCCTTGAGCAAAAGGTACTTAACCTGGATTGCTATCCAGCAGTAAATATCCAGCTGTATAAATGGATTGTATGTAAAGAAATGTGAAACTGTGTAAGTCTGCTAAATGCCTGTAATGTAATGGACGCGTTCGTGGGAGCTGACCAGCGAGATCGTTGTCAGGGATGTCGCCGGTGGTGTTGTTGTTGTTGTTGTTGTTCACTGCGGAGCCTGCGTTAATCACAGCCAGTTCTCACCCTTCCCCAGGTTTCTGAGGCCGGGCAGGGCTCTGGCTGCGCAGTCGATAGTGTCATTAGGGAAATTCATGACCCATTTCCGAGGGCGCGGGCTATGAAGCCACGCCTCGGCCGCGGCAATCTTTACAAGCACGTCTGAGTTGGTAATCTTCGGGCGGAAGGTCACTAAAATGTGATGGATGCGAGAGCGAGCCTTTTCACGAGCATTAATATCATTAGGTCACTACCTCTGGGGGTATGAAATCACCTCCCACCCGGCGCCGGTCACAGCCCAGACCCCTCCGAGATCAATCTGGCAATTAGAACTCTGCGCGCCGGTGACAAATAAATACGCCGGGCTCATAATTTGTCGGCTGCGCCATTAATTCCGTGCTGGTGTTCTCGAGTGTGACCTGATTGTTCCCGGGAGGGAGTTTCGCGGCAGGTCACCTTGCTCACGGCTGTCCGGTTTCCCTCCGGAAGTCACATGCTGTGGGTGAACTACCAGAGCAGGAGACAACTCCGGTTCACGAAAGCCTGCGTCCAACCGTGCCCCTTAAAACGCTGACGCCAATTTCACCACATTCGCGCACCACTGTAGTTCTGGAAAAAAGTTTCCATCACAACACTGCCTTCTTCTCCTTCTCTTTTTCCCCAGTTGAGGGAACAACAAGTGTTTAGCTATCCAGATAGAGTGAGTAGTGCCCTCTGCTGGCCAAAACGATTAGCGCAAGGATATCGATCTCCGGTGCATATCATTTCACTCAAACATTTTCTCCCTGTTCGATTTGACCTGTGAATACATGCTATTAATACATGCACACCACTGGAAGCGGTTATTGGCAGAATACGACGGCAAAACCAGGGAATAAGCTCAGTACCTCAGCCCCAGGCGGAATCACACTGAGACCAACTGCTTCCAAAGCCTCCCTCAGCAGATCTTACAAATTAAAGCCAGTGGAAAAACTATTAAACTCTTTCTTTCCCCCTTTCTTTTTTATTTTTAGAAAAGAACAATGTTCTATTTGCTGATCTTTTTCAAGGCTGGAAAACGAATCTCCGCATTCCTTTCATTGGTCTATTTTGTCTATAGCACGGAGAAACTGATTACAGAGACCCACCGCCCACCCACCAGTTACTGCTAACAACCACGATTACATAATCTGATGCGTTACCATGGAGCTTTGAGATTAAAAATGGATTTTTTTTTTTTTTAAGTCCTGGCCTGGCTGAGAGGTCCACGCTCTCGATGTCAAACCCAGGCGAAATGCAAAGAGCTCAGGAGGACACGCCCTGGTAGCCCAGGGAAACGTGCAGCCCCTGGCCGAAAGTCACGCTTCATCAAAGCCGAAGCGCAGAGAGGACCTGAGGGCCGAGTGATTGCGCTCCTTTGTGGAGCTGCACAAAGCCCCGTTCTAACGGCTCCTCGTGGCTTTTGAGTGGGGCGTGATTAGGGGCGGGCGGGCGGGCGCGGCGCCATGCGTCACAAAGCTTCTCCCCCCCCGGGCCAGGCCAGAGGGGGGGGGTCCGTGCTGGGGTAGCCAATGGGTGGTCGATGACGTCGGCTTCATCTGCAACGAGGACTCGAGGGCTCTTAACCAACAGAAAGTCCCACGGTTCAAACATTCAACAGAGAGGTTTTGGAAAAAAAGCCCTCCGTTCTGGAGCGACGTGCGCCACGTGCAAACGCAACGTGACCCCGACGGAGCGGAGGGAAGGCGACTTTAACGACATTCGGCGATCCTCCTAAAGCTGAACGGAATTAAACAACGGGTAGAAAAATAGAAAAAAAATCGCTTTCCCTTGTAAAATGTTGTGAAACGTATTCCAATGCTCTTAGCGATAAAAACACTCAAAGCCTGGTGTTGAAGTGCAGTCTGTAACACACACTACACACACACCACACATAACACACCACACACACCCAGGGTTTGAGGCCTCTGCGGCCTCGTTAGCGGTAAGCCACAGCGCCCCTTTAAAACGCCGCACTCTTTAGCGCGTCTGTGGGCGGTAGGCAAACAAATGAGCTTTGCCACTTCCACACAGATCCAAGACATTAGCTGAGGGGTTTGGGGAGCCGGAGCAGGGAGACGCAGCGCTCCTTAAACCCTCAGTAATCAGCACTCAGGGAGAGGCAACAGAGCGGCAAAGCCCCACTCGAGGAGCCAAGATGGCTGCTTCCTGTCTCCGAGTGCCCGTGCTGCTGAAGGCGCGCGCGCGTGTGAATACGATACCATCCGGAGCGCGTGGGCAGCGGGGCCAAGAGGTGTCGGGAGGGACCTGACACTTTCGCTGTGAGTCAACAGCTATTCCCGAAGACAGCCGTGAATATTTGGATTAACATGGTATGATATGATAATATAATAATATATGCCATTTAGCAGACGCTTTAAACCAAAGCGATTTACGGTAGTGGGTGCATACATTTCTCGGTATATGTGGTCCCGGTGGGAATTGAACCCACGACCTAAGCGTTGCCAACGCCACGCTCTACCTACTGAGCCACACAGAGCCACGATTACGTGGCCAACGAGCTAAATGCGGTTGAACTTCGAAACTACGACCTTCACTGCGAAAGCAAACCAGCAACAGGTGGTACTGCAGTGCGCAAGCAGAGTACAGTCGGCATGACGACGTGCTTCGACCTTAACCGCCGAGAAGGTGGTTCTCTGTGGTAGAGCACAGCGTTGGCAACGCTTAGGTTGTGGGTTCAATCCCCACTGGGGCCACATATACTGAAAATGTATGCATTCACTACTGTAAGTCGCTTTGGATAAAAGCGTCTGCTAAACGGCGTATATTATATTATATTATATATTAGAAGGTGGAGGAGCGGGGGCGGTCAGGCGGAGAGGGGGGAGCCTCCTGTTAAACCGTTAGCTGGGGTGTCGCGTACCTGCCAGGACGCGGTTGACGGATGAGTGTGTCGCCAGACCGGGCTGTCCCCTCTCGTGGAAAATCCCGGCGTAGGGCAGGTACTCCGGCAGCAGGAATCGCCTTCCAGGGAAGATGGGAGAGAAATGTCACGGTCACAAGGGGGTGGCAGCAGGGAGAGACGCCCCACCCCCCAACCTCCCAAAACAACAGTCTGTTACAGAGATACCAGGGTGTTCAAGAGGACCTTAGTGTGTACATTCAGTGTCACGTACAGCTAACTGCCAAAGTAAAGGAAGCCCCAACATAGGGTCTCAATAGGGCGTTGGGTCACCATGAGCCACCAGAACAGCATACAAGTGTCTGGAACTCTGTTGGAGGGATGCAACACCATTCTTACAGAAGAAATTCTGTTATTTGGTGTTTTGTTGATGGTGGTGGAAAACACTCTCAGGGCCATAATCTCCCATAAGTGTTCAATTGGGTTGAGATCTGGTGACTGAGTCGGCCATGGCACGTGGTTTACATCGTTTTCATGCTCATCAAACCATTGGAGGCATAGAGGCATTGTCATCCTGGAAGAGACCACTCCCATCAGGATAGAAATGGTGAGATGAAGGTGGTCACTCAGAATGGCCAACTGTGATCACTCAGAAGTGTATTTATTGGCGTTTACCTTGCCCTGTAAAGGGTTGACGGGACCTAAACCATGGCAGGAATGGATGCTCCCCACACCGTAACAGAGCCACCACTATCTCTCATTTACGTGTTTCCTTTATTTTGGCAGCTACCCGCGTGTTCAACCAGCACCGCCGGAAACATTTCCAACAATGTGACTGCACTGGTACTTGGTGACAGGAAGATAAATAATTTCTTTATTATTTTCTTGTGAATAAGAAGAGAGAATAATGAGATAAAGTGAATAAAGTATTTTATAGCGTGGTCATGTTTGTACGAAAATAATAAACAGCAGGGACTGGCTTTCAGGAATATTCTGTCCGGCAGGTTCCACTTACACCGCTCCCGGAATAGTTCCTCATATTAAAATATTGAATAAAAATCATGGCCAAACAATGGAACTCTTATCGGAGTGATTTCAAAACCAAAAGTAATTGTGTTTGCACTGTCAGGCTAACAGTTTATCGTAGCTGGGTTCCAGGAAGGAGCTGTGCGTGAGATTAAACGGGTCTTCGGTGGCCTAAATTTGTGAGTGGAGAGGAAGAATGCGACCAGGGGGCCCGTGACACGGTGTGCTCTGGCCTCCGGGGGGGGCACGTGTCCTGGCCGGGGAGATGGCCCAATCCCGCCTCACTCACCGGGGCACGAATCGGCCAAGGGAGGGCGCCGACATTCGAGCGTTGCGCGGAGTTCTGTGCCTGGCCCGGTCGCCGTTATCCCTGTTAAAAACACAGACACACAGACACGAACTCAGAAACATCTCATTTTAATTTACATAAAAAAGGCTCTGTACAGTGCGGGGGATTAATAATGGAATGCATTGCCCGTTATCTGTAATTTTCAGGATTTATACAAATACTAGACGTTTGACTTTCCCTGACGTGCGGTGACACTTCACAGCGTCGACGGGCCAGCTGAACAGCCGCCAACTATTCAATCTCTGAAAATCCGGAGTCCGCCAGTGTCTTATTGCTAGCCCGTGTCTGCATGCGGAAGGAATGCAAGCAATCAACTCTGGCACATCTTCATGATGAAACCGAATCCAGTTCTGTTTCCAGCTCATCTCATGCACATTACAGACAATACACAGAGGGGAAAAACTGACAAAATTCCACCCCCCCCAAACCCCTCACCAAGAAAAAAAAAAAAAAAAACTTGGAGGAAGTGAATTAAAAGCCTTGCGATAAATCTGGGTGGAGAGCGTCAGTCTCAAGAATAACAAGCATCCGTATAAAAGCGCGCGGGTAAAATTCTTCACACCATTTTCCTTTACGCTTCGTCGAGTTACCGCGGCTACGAATGTACTCCACGATCAGCGCCCGCCAGCTTATGCAGGGCGACAAGGTCAAAAACTGAAGACTCCAACAAAAAAAACCAACAACATTTCCAAATGCTTTTAGCGAGCACTTTTGACCTTTCAACGGAGTTTGAATTTCAACTGAAGGGTGTGTAAACTGTGCGGTGTCCCCAGGCTACCAAACGAATCAATATTAGAGCGTGATGCCAGAAGGGGCAGGGGCAAGCCAGTCTTTAATTCTCTAAAACTACACCATGACCTGCTGTGAGCGAATGTTAACTGTGTAGGCCTGGTTTACACGCTCGACACAATCTGCTACAGAGGAAGCTGAACAGGCAAGGACAGAGCAGGACGTTTGGATTTTGAGAAGCAGTTTGCATAATTTGCTTGCAATAAATTATACTTTTTTTTGACAGGAGGGAAAGAAAAAAAAAGAAATATATATATATGAATATACACACATAGCCTGGAAAAAAATCTCCATTTCAGTCATGACTATTCATTGTAATTTGAAAATGAGATGTCTGCACTTTAAATGCACTGGGGGAGAATAAAGATTCATATCTACTTCACTTGCAATAACTGCTGTTATTTTTACATTTGAAAAAGGGGGGTAGAAGTTAGTTACCATGGACAAAAAACTATTCAAGTTACAATATATAATTTTTCTGACATTTCGAAAATTCCTTATTTTATGAATAACTATGTTTAAAAAAAAAAAAAAAATCATCATTAATATTCCATAACTGCGTTTTGGGCAAAAAACTTCACTTAAAACGGATTTAACCAAGCAACAAAGGGATATTATACAAATTTTACCCTTCCCCAAATATTTACGTTATAATCTATTGGAATCTGAGTACAGATACCACAGGGGTTGAACATGGGTCACAGAGTGGAAGTAAAAAAACGCCGGTATGTGCGCTGTAAAAACGTGCATGCCGTTGAACCGGGTTTCCAGCGTAGGTTTCCGAGCCTTCTGGCACTGCTATTAACAAGCAAATGTCGATGTTTGGTATGCCGGTGAGCGTAATCCCATTTAATCCGTGACTGCGTCGTCTCCCGCTGCGCGTGTTTGACACCTTGCTGCGCCGTATCCCGCCGACGCGTCAGGGGTGCCGCCAAATGTCACCCGATGAACACGCTCGCATCTTACCGCTTCCTGCGGACGGATTTGTGCAGATAATTCAGGCGATTAAAGGCTGAAATTCACACGACCCTCGTGGGCACGCTGACTGGAATTCCAACACTGCGTCTTCCGGGGAGAAACACGGCGCTGCTTTCAGGCGCTTCCTTCGCAGGCGCGCGGCGTTGGGATGACCGAGCGACACTTCTTCTGTGGTCCTGTCCCCGTATCCCGTTCCTCAAAAGGCAGGACCGGGGCCTCCTGCGTGGTCCAGTGGTTACAACGTCCGACGCTGGCCACGGAGACCGGGGTTCGATTCCCCGTCCCACCCCGTTCCGAGTCGGCTCTGGCCGGGAGCGCCACCAGGGGCGGCGATTGGCTGTCCGCCCCAGGGAGGGGGGAGGGAAGCCGACATGACGTTCGCTGTGCATAAGAGTGGCCCTGTAGTACCGGGTTACGGTCGACGGCCTGGTGAGTGCCGTCTCGGAGGAGGCGTTACTTCACCTTCGTCACTACCGGTCGCAGGACTACGGCAGCGAACTGACATTACTATGGGGGGATTGACATAAAATTAGCGGGTCTAATTGGCTACTAAATTGGGAGAAAATGGGAGAAAATCAGAAACAAAATCTTAAAAATAACAAAATTTAACAATAAAAAAAAAAAGCAGGACCAACTTTGACCGGACAACTTTAAAACGCATTTCTCACGTAAATGCGTTCAGGACCAGCGGCCTTCTCGGCGTGACATGCCAAGCATTTCAATAAGTCCGGTAAGGGATATCGAGCTGGTGTGGCCTTCTTTCACAGTGCGAAGAACTCATTTCAAGCTCCATTTAAAAATAGAATACGTTCAATTAAGTGTTGCCAGGGCGAACAGGGTCATAACTCCCAGGGCAGCATTTAAACTCCGGAACGGATCCGGATGGGAAGACCCGCAGGTCACCGAACAACACGCATGATTACAGAGGCCTTGGGCCGTCCACGTCAGGCAGGGTGAGAAGCAGAACGGAAACGGACAAAGCTTTACAAGGGGTATGGAGTCCATTTTTACTGGGTATTACTCCAGTCAAAATATATTTAAAAATATTTTTAGAACAGTTTATATACTATTATTTGTATTTAAATAATAAGATCATTACATTGTCTACATTGGCAACCGGCAAACATCATAATTACGGAAACGTTAAGTCATTTCCGTTTTAAAATCAAATCAATGTCGTTTTTTTTTTTTGTTTTAGGATTTTGGAAGATTGAAACAGAGATTGAAACATAACTCTGCAAATTGTGCACCCCCCCACATGGACCCCAGGAAGTTTAGACACGGGCCCCGGTGAAAAAAGATATCCTACCCGGAGACACATCGCTTTATGTTTAACTGTAAATCCCACCATATTTACCTGATAAATGGTTCTGAGCAACAGGCTTATCAGCGCAAACAGCAAACTGCATAGCCACTGGGTGGGAAGGCCGTGAAGGAGGACAGCTGCGCTCGTGGATCAGCATATTAAAGCGCTTTAGAGCGTTCCCCGTGCTTCGCTGCTCTCCTAACACATGCGTAAAGGCTCCTTTCAGAGCCCGCGAGCCTAACCCTTTCACTGGGAGTTCCAGGAGTGGTGACAAGCAAAGAGAAACGATGGACTCCGCTCAACAGAGCGACTTTCCCGGACATCCCCCAAGGTATCCCTCAGCGAATTCGCCTCGCCAGGAAACTTTCCTCACTTTTAATTCAGTCCTTGGACGGTTATCGAGGCCAATCAATCAAGCTAAGCCCCCCCCCCCCGCGGACGTCAGGAAACCTGGCCCTGTGTGAAGAAGGTTAAACTCCTCCCCTACCCCTCCCTCGACAGAAGGGGGCCCGAGCGAGAGGAGAGGAGAGGGGAGGGGGGACTCACTCGTACTCTTCGAAGTCCACCTCGTTGTTCTCCATGGAGGGGGGGGCGTTGCTGGCGGCGCTGTCGGAGGAGGAGGAGGCCAGGGGCCGCAGACGGTTCTGCTGGTAGCGCAGGGAGCGCTGGCGGATGCTGTCCCGGCGGGACAGGTACTGGATCATCCGCTGGGCGTAGTAGGCAGCTGGGGACAACCTGGGGGGGGGACGCACAAACGTCAAGACAGCGCAGCGGTTACCGTACGGCCACTCGGAAACACCATGCGCCAAGGCCGATGCGGTCAAGACCTCCTTTCGATCGCGGAGCTAAACATCGGGGAACGACAATGGCAGTGCGCGGGGTAATCACGTCGGAAAACATGCATACACCTTACTTGCTGTTCAACACGCGCAAACAAAACCACCGTGCAAATAGTCAACAAAGTGTTGCGAAATATTGAGACTTGCTGTAGACGAACAAAAAACATCTTGAATAAATGTTCAAGATATTTAAGGAGCACTGCTTTATCGCTCATATGTGGTAGAGGCTGATTTGTGAGCCTTGGTCTCAGAAACCAAGACCTTGGGAGTGCAACTTGAGGCCGGAGGCCTACCCTCCACCGGGCGCCAGAGTCTAACGTGAGTATGGAACGCCCTGAAAAAGAGATCCGTTTTCCCGGACTGCGTGACGACAGCGTAAATTAACCACTGCTCGATTCAAGAGCATTCAGAGGCTGTGTGTGTGGTTCAACTACAGTAAAGCAAGAGGACCAGTGTGGCATTAACGACAATGCCAACAACTTACACAACAATAACAATCTTTACTTGTAAAGCACGGTTAAATGAAGAGTGCGTATCAAAGCGTCGTTCAGCGGTAAATACAAGAACAACCACAGCAGGATATCACAAACAAGCAAGCAACATTAAAAATGCACTGCTAAGAGAACTAGGTAATTTAAGCAAAAAAATGGCAAGCGGTAAAAAGCAATTTCAAGCTCAGTTGCCTAGTTTTAAAACTAGTAGCAGACACGAAAGCACTTAACACAAATGTGCGCTAGACCCTTGATCATACTGGCTCCATGTCACAAAAGCGCAGCCCATGTTGAAACCCTGATGGGTGCCGCAGGCCCCGGGCTCGACGCAGAACCATCCCATCATCGCCAAGTTACCCGTTCGTGTTTTATTGCTCAGTGGATGTGCCTTCATCTCAGCTTCCTTGCAGTTTACATTCTTTTACATAAATATACATTTATACTGCCGGATGATTCTGAGCTAAGTACCGTTCCCACAGCGACCACAGCAGCAACCTCTCCAGGAATTGAACTTGCAACCCTCTGGTTTTAAGAGTCCAGCTCTCAAAATGTGCCGGGAGACAAACTCGCAAAGCCCCTTTTCACTGGTGTCTCCTGTTCGTCTCTCTTCTTGCACACACCTCCCCCTTACCTGCGCAGACGGCTTCAAAGGCGAGAGGAGCGGGCGCATGCCGATGAGTCGTGTCCGTCTAATTAACCCCCGTGTCACCGCGCCCGGAATCTCGCACAAACGCGTTCTCAAAACAACTGGCAAACAAATTAGCGAGAGCCAGTCCACTCGGCCAGCCTGTTACGTCCACAAAGTCTCAGCACTGGGGGGTTTGGACAGAAGTGGCTTCTTAACGACTGATTGCTTTCGTTTTCCATCACTGTGGTAACTGAATTACGAGGAGCGGGGTTGCACTTATCGTACCCCTTTTAATGGGGTCTTTGATCCTGCTGCGGGGTAAAACAAAGGGGGGGACAAGAGTGGGCTTTGGAGATTTGGATATGGTCAGGCCAAAATGATTATCTCTGTCGTGATGGTCTGCGTACTGAAAGTCAGTAGACATAAAAGTCCTCGTTTGGCTGCTGCTTTTCCTTAGTTCAGTACTGGCTCAGTTTTTTATTTTTTAAACCATCAGAATTCAAATAAAAAAATAAAAAATGTAATCATTTATTACTTCAGAGGAAAGTTAAAGGTCACCAAAGTGACCAAGCAGTCATTTCTTTTTTTCTTAAAAAAAATAAATTATAATTTATTTCCGATTTTTTCCCAGTTTTTCTCCCAATTTGGTTGCCAATTAAACCCTCTATTTACTTCAATTCCCCACCCTCACGAGTCCGTCGCCTGTCCTCCGGGATCGAGACACACATTCCTGGTTGAGTGTTCCCGCCTCTTTCGAGATGGGAAATCTTCCACGGACACCTTAACCTTCTCCTCGACGAACTCGTGCCGGCTCTCCCTCCCCCGGAGGCCAAATGCCAAATGCCACCTCCGATCGGGCTGACGACCAGGGCCAGTCTGGTGGAGACGCGGGTTTCGATCCGCGTCCCTGACGGGCAGCGCACACCACTCCGAAGCGTGGTGCGTTAGACCGCTGCGCCATCCGCCAGGCCCAAGCGGTCATTTCTAGATAATTGCTCCTTCTCAGACCAGTGCAATGCTCGTGTCAGTTCTCTGCCTCTTCCTGGGCGGAGGTCATGAGGTCACAGCTGTCTGAGGACGTTGTGCTTCACATTTAACCCAAAAGAATGTTTTAATTACCTCAATTACAACTGGTGGGGAATGGGGAGGGGTGTTGTTTGAAAGAATCTTGTGGCCTATATTCAGCGTGTTGATTGGCTGGGACCATGGTAACGGTGCAGGGAACCATCCCTCAGCGGCGGGCGGTAAAGGATCGAGTGACACAGCAGGCGAGGGAAGCGAGCGACCGCCGGCGCGACCGAAACATCAACCGCACCGAGGTCCACGCTCCGTTCGTGAAATCGGGAAAGACGAGCAGTCATCTCTCACATCGTGGGGGGAACAGGACGGCGGAGGAACAAGGCCTCCAGGGACTGAAATCAATGAGGCGTCGTTCATCACGGCGAAACATTCACTCGGGTCGCGACGCGAGCGGTATCAATCACCTGCGGCGGCTCGCCGCTACGTCCGCGGGGACCGTCTGGGAGGACGAAGGCCGACGCGAGCCATCGAGGGGCAGTGGGGGTCAACACAGACGGCTCGATCGGATCGAGAAAAGGCGAACAACAACCATCCACGCGTCCACTGGGAGGTCGTGCGTCTGCGCTGGGGCGTCGATCTCCTCTAAGAGTCCGCAGCTGGGGCTCTCGAAGGTTTGAGAACGCTCGTTATTCTGCTCCGGTCTCCGCGACTGAGCGCCGCCTGATCCCGCCGGGCCACTCAATCCAGAGATGCACTCATCCGGTCGGGTAATTACTCCAAACGGAATACATTTGAAATCAGGAAAGTTATTCGCGTGACATTCGATCTTGGCGTTTTAAATGCCGGCGGGTCAAAAATCGGATCGCGTCGCGAATGCCGGAAAGGAACACCGGTGCCCGTGGAGGAAAACAAACCCTGGGCGCGTGTTTAAAATAGGCCAGGGCGGAATTCATTATTAATCCCGTTGGCCGTTATCTGTTCGGTTGAAGTTTCGAGAGGCGACTTAGTGCGAGGGGATTACGGTTCATTCGCCACTAACCGCCCCGCGCGGAAGTGAATCGTAAGTGGGGTCGGAGGGGGAGAACTCAGCGCTGCCGTGTGTACTGCCTCTACGTCAAACACGGGCCTAATAGAATTACCAACAGTGGACGAGTCCGACAGCGGAAGGGAGAGTAATCTCCTCCGAAAGGCCGTGAGGATGTTTAATGGGATGCGTGCTTCGCGCGGACTCCGTTTGGCATCCCTTAATAAGCCCCGTCAGTCTATGATTAGGCCGCTGGGAATAATTTCAGTCAAGGCCGAGCGCTAGCCGCAGGGCACGAGTGCTTCATTTTAAGACAAAGCCATGACGTTTCAGCTCCGCCGGACGGGGCCGTGGCCATAACGACTGTTCTCTCTGCGGCCATTTTACTGCAAAGGCCGTCCGCCCGGCGGAGCCTTTTCTCTCTCTGATCGTTACGCGATCGATGGCACGGACGCAGGGCCGCGAGGTGGGAAGCGAGCAGCACTTAATATTTCATGCCGCCGTCTTCCAAAAGACGGACGCAGGGGCATTTTGGCAACGGACATCTGTAAAGGGATTTAGCGCTTGTATCGATTCCACCTCGCCCCGGTTTTCCCTTGCTGTCAAATGGCAATTTACCTTTGAGCAGCGCTTGTGAACAAACAACAACGGCACAAAATTGGCTTAAAAAAAAGATTTAAACTTTTGAGAAACGGTGAAACGGTGCAAATGGGATCCTGTGCTGGGAGGAGGTTACGAGCAGCAACAGCTGAGCGGGGCGGGGGTTGGCGGGCGGGGAGGGAGGGAGTGGGTGGAGTGCCGCTGCCGGGAGTCTTGCCACGCAGGCGGACGGAGGTGTCGTTTACGTGCAGACCGAGGGGGAGGGAGGCACGGCGAGAAGCGACTCTCGCTGTAAACCCGGGCGCTGAATCACGCAACGCCGCACGGATCAGTGTCACCCCTCCGGCCCGTCCCCCCGAGCCCTGAGAACCCGGGAAGCCCGAGAGAGCGGAGACGACCCCTTCCCTTCCCGCTGCTCCGGGTCTTTCCGCCGATGAGGAGCGAGGCTCGAGGCACGTCGCCGATCGGCCCGTTTGATTAACGCTCGCCCGTCCGTGCGCCCCCCCCTCCGGTCCGCCGGGCCGCTTCAGACCGCACGTCCCTTCAGAGAGAGCCTCGGCTGACAGCGCATGACACGAGCTCATCACGACTTCCACAGAGGACAGCGCCCTCGAGCAAACGAGACAGAACAAAAGGGAAACTGACAGCGCGGGTCTGGAGGCCCTGGGCTCTCTCTCTCTCTCTCTCTCTCTCAACAGCTCTGATCAGGGCCGCCCTGGCCTGCCTCTTTCAGCCAAGCTGGCTGGACTGTCAATGACTCGCAATGACACGGACCTGCGGGATTAAAAAGCCAGCTGCTATTGTGGATTGCATAAAAATTGTATTTATTAATTTTTTCCCCGATTGTTAACAAGCACACGTTTTGGTTAGGAAAGGCAAGAAAGATGCGTTCCCAGTGTTACAGGTATGACACGCAGCTGCCTACAATGATGTCTATCGCTCTGGATAAGATTTAAAAATGTAAATGAAATGGTCATACGTGTCGGTTTCTATCATAGCTAATTTGTGTTTTCTTTTCCCCCCAAAAAAGCACTGTTGAAGGCACTTGGGTTTCCGAAATCCACCTGGCGGATTCCGACGCTTCGAGACGCGAGCGCACGTCATGGTAACAGGCAGCGACGTGAAAGAAGACTGATGTCCTTTTCCGTCTTTCACAAACTCACACTTTATCAATTCTCTCCCCGTCTGCCTGCGAGTCGAACAAACGTCAAACTGGAGGCGGCTCTCGTCGAGACATCAATCAAAACCAAAAGCTGCCGTTCTTCGCTTCTGTCCTCGCGCATTTATCACGGTGGAAATAAAAGAATTGCGATGGGGAAACTAAAACACACGGACGGTGTCTCGCTGACTGTACCGAGGATTCAGAAACATCGCCTGACTGTCGATCAGCCTTATAAAGGCCGTTCACCGTGTCCAAGTAAAACTAACGAGGCGAGCCAGTAGACTGCGCCAAGCTCTGAAGTGACCATAGTGGTACAACGTGAAACACCCAAAAGCACACTTGTGAAGCAGGTTTGTATCTCACGATACAGCACATACACTACCGTTCAAAAGTTTGGGGTCACCTTCCATCTGGACTATGGCTAATCGGGCATTCTTCAGCAAGATAACGACCCGAAACACACCTTGAAGTTGTGCAAGAACTATCTGGTGAAGGAGGAACGTGAAGGACAACTCAAACTAAAGACCTGGCCTGCCCAGTGTCCAGACCTCAATCCCATAGAACTTGTATGGGACAAACTGGAAAGGAAGAGTCAAAGCAAAGCAACCCACAAGTTTCTCTGGGAATTGCTGCAGGATAGCTGGGAAAACATGTCGGGTGATTTCCTGCTAAAACTTATTAACCGAATGGCCACTGTTTGTGAGGCTATTCTCACGCCAAAGGGTGACTATTTTGAGGAATCCAAGATTCAATTTTCAATATAATTTTCTTGAACATTTCTTTGATGTTCATTTTGTTCATTGTTACATGTGTTTTTGGTTATTTTAAAGTATTTACAGAAATGTATACGGTGTAAAGCATTGTCAATTATGAGATAAAAATAGTTTCCAGCAGGTGACCCCAAACTTTTGAACGGTAGTGTACGTATGTATGGAACTCGCCGTTCTCTACACCAGGGTTACTCAAATCACCGCCCGTGTGGGCCGAGCACTGTTGTTTTCCCCACACCCTTCCTTTACCTGGGAGTCAGGTGTGAATACACTCTGGCCAATCAACTGCACTAATTGTTCGATTGCCTACCTGTGAGAAAGGAAAACCGGGACCGGATTTGGATCGGTGGGCCAGATTTTGAGTAACCCTGCTCTAGACGGTTGGCGTAACGATGAGCCAGGAAGAGTTGAAGGGCTGAATGGCCCGCTCTTATTAAATATCCTCACGTGATATCCTCTAATGTTCTAGGCACGCAGTGTAGAGCACAGGCACACTGGATTGATGCGTTTGTCGGCTGCAAACCTTAAAGCCTTTTTCAAAGAGGTCTGGTCACCCTCTCTCGAAGGTAAATGACCATTATGACCGAGGTAAATGACCGAAGGTAATTTCCAAATAACCACAACGGCCAGAGAGAATGCGTTCTAGGCACGCAGTGCAGAATACGGGCATACAGTCCTGGATTGATGCGTTTGCCAGTTGTAGCCTCGTGGGGAAAGTACTGGTTCTGTGGCTCAGTATGTAGAGCATGGCGCTGATGGCACTTAGGTTGTGGGTTCGTTCTCATTGGGACCACACATACTGATAAATGTATGCATTCACTTCTCACTTTGGATAAAGGCATCTGTTAAATGGCATATATTATTATATATTACTATTACACCTGAAAATACCCGGCTGTATAAAACGGGCACAACGGGCAAAGCAGACTTGACGTTGCCGTCGGCGTGACGACCGGTTGTCAGGAGGGACGTACCTGGCGGGGTCTGGGTAGATGGGATGGTCTCTGGATCCTGACATGTCGTATCGGGACAGAGAGATGAGGGAGGACTCCAGCAGCCTCCTGGGGAAAGGGGAAAAATAAAGAGAGGATGAAGGTGATGAAGGCACAGTGAAACCCTTCGAGTCTTTTCCGTGAATCTTCCGCGTACGGTCGGCCGCCGAACTTACGGGGGGAACGAGCATCGCAAGTCACGGCACGACCGATCCTAGTAAATC
This sequence comes from Aldrovandia affinis, assembly GCA_029706075.1. NCBI lineage: Eukaryota > Metazoa > Chordata > Actinopteri > Notacanthiformes > Halosauridae > Aldrovandia > Aldrovandia affinis. The sequence continues at coordinate 8,143,205 of JAINUG010000017.1, read as the reverse complement.
ACGCCGTTAAATTAAGCGGTGATGAAATGTCAAACGTGAGTGGAAACTCCCCCGGGATGCGGGACGTGCTAACTGCTTTGCGTTTCGGAAAACGTGGCGGCGTGTATGATTTGCTCGTTAAGAAAAAAAGAAAAAAAAAAACGTTCTGAGACCGAAGTTTACGCAGAGGTGATAAACGATCTAACTCGGGGGCCCCTTGGGGCTCTGGCTCCGGCTCCAACTCCTCACCGCGTTTTCCTTCTCCCTGCATCTGCAGTCCATTCACATAAAAAAAACACGGATCTGAGCATCACCCTACATCGATGCACCTTTTCAGCAATCCGTAAAAATTCATGAGACCTTTGATTTGGACTGACGCCATTTAGACCAGTGCACTTTTTATTTACCTCTTGATGCTGCTGGTCAGAGGTCTGGGCCACCCTCTCTCGATGGGAAATGACTATTTCCAAACGGCCACGACAGCCAGGCAGAAATATATCACCCGCGAGGCGTATGAAATTGACTCATGCCACCGACTTTAAGCACAATTCCTAGGACCACACAGCATGAAAACGGGCCCTCCAGGAAAACTGGACATTTCCTGGACGGCAAGGGCTCTGGTCCATGAAGAAAAGCTTGACACCAAGGGCCGTGACCCAAGCCAATACCGTCCCGGTACACACTTGAGCGACTGATCGAGGTATCCCTTCGACCGAGACGAATGTGAATGACGCACGTTGGCCTGCGTAGCCCGGCCTTTCAGAGCGAGCGCTCTTTCCCCCGGAGCCCTGCTGAAAGCGCGTGGCGCGGAAGATCATCCCGTCCATCCCAGCTCCTCTCACAGCACCAGCAGCCACCTGAGAGACGCCGATAATTCAGCGCCATTGTAGTAAAAATAGAGTTCATCAGAGAGCAGCGATCCATCCCCGACACCCCGCGCCCCCCCCCCCTTCCGTTCGGTTTCTGAGCAGCAGCTGGCTTCGGATAAAGCGGGTCGAGGACAGCCGCCCAGCACTGCTGCTCCTCCTTTTCCTTTTCCTCTTCCTCCCTCCTCCTCCTCCTCCCTCCTCCCTCCTTCCTCCTCCCCTCCTCCCTCCTCTTGTACTCCCTCCTCCCTCCTCCCTCCCCTCCCCTCCTCCCTCCTCCCTCCTCCCTCCTTCTCCCTGCTGGCATGGCTCGCGCTCTCCGCTCAACAGCTGGATAATCAGCTACACCTCCGCCCGCCTGCCCGCCCGAACCGGGGACTTAAGACACGGGGAGCCCGGGAGGAGTTACAGGGATTTCCGGACGCGGGTCTGCCGGATTAATACCCCGCTGTCCCGACCGCCCCCCCGCTCCTGTACCACCCGGGCTACACTAATCACACTTTGAACTGAAACACGCTAGCGCGCCACTTTAACAGGGGTTTACTGGGCCTGGGCAGGGGGCACTCCCGCTGGCTCAACGAGGAACTGCAGGCGAGCGGTCGCAGTGAGGTTTGCGGTCGTGAGCCTCATCTCGGAGGCAAGTGGATGAAATGGAACGCATGAACAGAGCCCACCAGCACAACCCACACAGTGTAAGTGTAAACAGCCTAATAGATAACATGCTCGGACGAAAGCTACACTGGAGCAATGAGCTACACGTATGTGGATAACGAGCTACACGTATGTGGATAATGAGCTACACATGTGGATAACGAGCTACATGTGTGTGGATAATGAGCTACACGTATGTGGATAATGAGCTACACGTATGTGGATGATGAGCTACACGTATGTGGATGATGAGCTACACGTATGTGGATAATGAGCTACACGTATGTGGATGATGAGCTACACGTATGTGGATAATGAGCTACACGTATGTGGATAATGAGCTAGACGTATGTGGATAATGAGCTACACGTATGTGGATAATGAGCTACATGTGTGTGGATCCTCCCAGTGGGTTTCATGCACACGCACTCAACTCTGCAAAACAGCGTGTGGCAAATAAATGCGATGGATAGATTTTTGAGGAATACAATACAGTTTGTTTGTTTTCCGATGTTAAAATAAGAGAGGAAACAAATCCTCAAACCGAACTGCAACAATCGGGAGTCTAGACAAAACCAGTCGATCGACATCTGGACGTAAACGGCGATGAGAAACGTGTTTGTTTTCTCTGAGCGGCGGGAGCCGAAAAAGAGTCACAGGGATGAAGGGCCTGGAGGGGCTCCCAGGGTTACTCCTTACGATTAAAAATACGACAGATACCATCTCGCGTGCGGTGTTGTTTCAGCCGGAACGGTAAATCAGGCCCGCGCCTGTGCTTCGGTCCACAAACGCGGCGCAGATGTTACCTCGGACGTCCCGGCCCGGATGGAAACGGCAGGGCCCTCGAGCGAGCGGCAGCGGCAAACTGGAGACCGTTGCTGTGACCACCACCGCCGCGGGGGACCCATTTGTGTTTGCGGTTACTGAGCGCTTCCCTGTCCTGTCCCGGGGGGGGGTTCTTGCTCTGTCTGAGGAGCCCGAGCCTCGCTCAATAAAAGTCAAGCCCCCTCGGATCCAATGTCATTACATTATTTACTTGTCTAGCAGACATCTGTATCCAAAGTGACTAAAGCGTACATCTTTTTTGAAATTATGTACATTTAATCCATTTATACAGCTGGATATATAAATATATATATATATTTCCCCCATCACTATTTACTGACCAATTGTACCCTCTATTGATTCAACGAACCTCCACTATTGAACTATGAGATTAGCCGCAAGTCTGGGACGAGCAGTGACACCAGACGCAGAACCGCCTCAGTCAAGGCGGAGCTCGTCGAAGTTGTGACTCACCAAGCTGTCAACTGTGATTTAGATGCACAGAGATGCCTTTCTGTTAATGCGGCAACCGCCAAACCACATCTAGTGCCGTTATCGCTTGCACCGCCCGGGGGCTCTACAGCTGGACATTTACTGCAGCAATTCAAGTGCCTTGCTCGACAGCGCAACAGCTGTGCCCCAGCAGGGATTTGAACCTGCACCTCCGAGTTCCAAGCCCAGTTCCCTAACCACTGCACTGCACAGCTGCCTGGCTACAATGGCTAAATGTATGGGGAATTACATTTGTGTTCCATTAACTTATATTGTCAAGAACTTTATTATAGCAATGACCGTTAGGCCAAGTATTGAGACTCCTCTTGATACTGAAAATTATTACTTTTTTTACTAAGAATTTGCTGAAATGATACCGAATACCTGATATCTGCCAGTCCAAACAGGCATTGCCTTCAGATGATTTGCAGAGTGGTAATATGCCCCATGCCTGTCAGGCATCGAGGTAAATGTTTTATGCCCCTTGATACCAAACTTTGACATTTTTATCCAACTTTTCTCTATGAAAAGTGTCAGCGCTCTCCTTAACATTCTCCTAACGGGGTTGCTCCAGAGGTTCTCTCGAGTGTAATACATTGAGGCAAACTGAGCGTGGGCCCCATACCTCAGCTCAATTTCCCCCCGAGCCTGCCGGCTTCTTTTAGTGCCGCTGTAACCCTTTCCGCCTAATTATCCAACATTAATGCAGGACATTTGGAGAGATCTTGAAATCTTGTCAAACTTAACCGTGTGCTCAATCTTAAGCATTCACCCCTAGACCGAAATTATGATTATTTTTTAAATATCAGGGGCTCACAAAGTGGGGAATTTCAAGTAAGAGCAACAAGGCGCTCTTACTTGACTTGGGCTATGTAAGGACACGGCTTTCCAGCACACACCGCCTTTCAAAATGGTACCGTTCTGTAAATGGCTTCAAAGTCACGCTGTTGTCAAAGTTCCAACAGTGAATCCCCTGAGCTACTGAGCCAAGAATTACAACTGAATGGTGTCTTCTTTGAGTCTTTCAAAATCTTCCATAAACACGACCGGTAGGCCGACACGAACGCACGAGACACTGCCAATTTCTTTCAAAGGGAAACAGACTAAACAGGTCCGCGGTACGCCAGTCATCGAGCACAGATAACCGGCACGGCAGCGCTGCAGTCATAACAACCTGCGCTGTGTGGGAGGAGCATGCGCTTCGGACGGGACTGGGAGGGTGACATGAGCCCAGTCCGCTCCTCTTAGCGGTATGGAGTCTTCACTTTCTTTTTTTTTTTTTACAGCATGTGTGGTGTGTGCCTTTCCGGGCTCGCACCCGAACCTCCCCATTGATGTACTCTCGTCTATTTGTGTCGCTTCCACCTGAAAACCACACCTCCCAGAGGGGCAATTAGGAGACTTCAAGATTCTATGACCAAGACCCCCCCAGAGGTAAAGCTAGATGAGGCATTTTAAGTTACTTGGACACGCCTGATCAATATTAAGCATCTAGTAAACTTCTCTCTCTCTCTCTCTCTCTCTCCTCCCTCTCTCGAAGGTTATAATAGCAATGGGCGTCTTGGGACAGGTGGTTTGGAGGTATGATTTAAGACCAGAGGAAATCAACCAAGATGGCAAGTGACAACACAGTTACAACATATACGGTGCTAATAATATAGACATAATAAATGAGCCTTCTGTTCGTGATATTCCGCTTGCAATATGGTGCTTCCCATACAAGCTCAAATATAATTGAATCGCTTTTCGTTTCGACTTCCACATTCTGCGTCCGATTCATTGAAAGGCAGCATTAAAGAGCATAACTGACTTCTTAACCAACACGGGTGAATGTATTACGGGTGAATGTTCTGCAGTTTCGCTGAATAAAAGGAACTGGAGCACAGAGGAGGTTTACCTCCGATCTGTTTTAATATAAAGTTAGTGACATTAAAGTGGGTGCATTCATTTGCCCCCTTCGTGGCGTGGTGCATCGTACGGAGTCACGGAGAACACGATGATTACAGAACATAATAATATATCTTTCTGAGGTTAGCGGCCTTGTCAGTGGCATCCATCTAGCCCCCACCAAACAGAGCAAAGTATTTTTAACCACCATTTTAGCCATTAAAAAAGCTCATTAAATTCCACTGAGGACATTAGTTCAGCCATTATCTACTGGAAAGCATGCGGGGGGAGAAAGCCCACAATGTGTCTCGGGCCTGTGCAACAACCCATTAAATTGGCCCATTCGTTAACGCGGCTTCAGTGTCAGGGCGCAGCAGTTTCGTAAGGCTGAAGGCAACGCACTCGCCGTTTAAAGAAGCTGGCGAGGAGGTGTAAGGACCTATTCAGAGCGAGTGCACTCGATTTATTCAGAGATGGGAATGTTGCAGTCTTTTTTTTTTTTTTTTTCGTACAAAAGGCTTCAGCGCGACTTAAACGGGCAACAGCCATCTGTCATTAGTCTTCCTTTGCAACGTTGATGAAGTGAACACGCTTGACAACCGGTTCGTAGTTGGGAGGATGGAAGGCGGAGCTTATTAGGTTCTTTATACTAATAATAATAATAATCTTTATTAGGCCATGTTACAGATTTTACACTGGGTAATTGGATATTGATCTTTTCGCATACCTCTCCTAGATGCGCGCACACCATCAGAGAGGTCTGAGCGCAGGGTCAGCCATAGTACGGCGCCCCTGGAGCAGTTAGGGGGTTCAGTGCCTTGCTCAAGGGCAATTCTGCAGTGCCCCAGGAAGTTTCCAGTTCACTGTTCTTTCGTTTGGTCTTCCTCGGATTTGAACCAGCAACCCTCCGCTTGCCAGGCCCAGGTCACTGACCGCTAAGCCACCGCCGTCCCTACAACACCCCTAGGCTTTTTCGAACACCATTTAGCACTCAGCTAAATCAAAATCAGCACAGATTTATATAGGCTATCGCTCCAGGGAGATATATTGACTAACTGCTGTCTCACAGTATACAGCAACAAGCTCAGCGTTCCTTTCTTCTCAGATCGCATTACATTCTACAGCGGTGGCTCCTGATCCGCTCGTCGAGAACCCCCAGGCCACTCCACGCGTTTGTTCAATTCCACCCCCAGCGTACCTGATTCCACTCATCAATGCTCATTAAGCAGTTAACTAGGTCAATCAGCTGTGCTGGTGGTGGAACTGAACAAACACACGGACCGGCTTCTCGAAGAGGGGTTTGGGAAGCACTGTATATAGGCGCTGTTCATTATTGTAACATTGGACAGCATGATTAGTCAACAAGGGGCTTTTTGTAAAGCATTCTGCGACGTCAATGTTAAAGCGCTCTGGTGACTCGGCGCACTTTGTTTAGAAACCCTCAACAGCAAACAACTTAAAAGACATTAATTGATATTCGGGAAATTTCCGAGAGGGAGATTTTTGAACAGATTTGTTTCTTTAGTAATTAAACAAGGGGAAATAATGAAGGCGGCTGAATGCGTCTACAAGGCAAAGAGGGTTCCCATAACGACGAGCGCGAACCGCAGAGAGCGCCGCTAATTCGAAAGGCAATTTTACGATTTTATTCGCAAAATAGCAACGCTTGAAAACCATCTGTACGTGGCCCAGAATGCCTTTCTCCCGTTGCCTGGAAGCCACATTTGGAGAGAGCCAATGGTGGCTATCGCGAGCGTGACAGCTGGTCTGTATTATTGAGTCACCCGTCCGTGTGCGTCGCAGTCCTGCAGGGAGCTGCTATTTCTGTCCCGGGTTCCTTCGGGACATCGATTTGAAATGTGTGATTGAGCCAACAATTGTTGCAGTGCGCACTTGAAAACGCAGCCCAGTCTCGACGAGAGAGAGCGGGAATCGTGCTGCACATTTTCACCAGCCCGGGGAGTGTGGTTGTGTGAGAGGACATACAATTTATAAATACTGAGGTGTATATGCCAACGTAAGAGACACGCCCGGCTTTCAGAAGAACATAGTTTATAAAAATAAAAAAATTGGTTGAATTTCATTGAATTTTCGGTAGTAATTTGGGTAAGTCTACCTATTAAGCCCAGGTACCCTTTAAGCCCAGTACCGTAATATTTGGTTGCAAATTAAAATCGAAAATGTTTCTTCTTCTGTTACATGTCTCAACAAAACTTGACATTTATACCAGTTTTTGTTCTAAGGCAATCAGATGTGTTGCTATTAAGAGATGGGTGGTCATGTGCTAGCACTCTTCCTGAAAGTCATTTTGAAAGTTGTCTGGAAACTTTGATGTGGATGCGACCACCGGAAAAACGTTTTTTCTCATATTTCCGGTGCTTCCTTGGGTAAATATTCAAATTGCATGCAAAATTAAGAGATTAATGTTTTGGAAATATGTACAAAGGCATCACATTACTTGGGTATGAACTGTTATTTCACGTTAAATGAAAGGATGGGGTTTGGGTGCTAGCAAAATACGTCAGTCAATATGCTAGCCACACAACTTTGTGTACTGCGACAGCATAATACATCTCAAGCTTTAACAGATCATATTTCTTGAGACATTTTGTCTTTCTGTAGTGTTAAATTGACATTATTATTATTATTATTATTATAAATGTATGTAGATTTAATAAAATGTATCATTATGTTAGGTGGGCTTAATAGATACAGTAAAAATGACTTTGAATGTAGAATATAAATGCCAATAAACACGTTTTACAATATGATCAATGAACACTTTGCATAGTCTTGTTGTTTATATTGTATATTTATACTCAATACAATGTTTTTTTTATAAATTAAATTAAAATTAATAAAATGACTTAAATTAATTTAAGTCAAATTTAATATCCTGTCATTTTAGCCATAAATCACTGTCGTTCCATTTTCAGCCCATTAAAATGAATACCGCTGGACTACTGCGTTTGGATTGCACTCAGACAGTTGGGCCTACCATCTGCTTTTCATGTACATATAAACACAGAGCAAGCTTGGATTTATTCAATACCGTGCATTAATACCCTATTCTTATCTACTGTGGCTAGCCCGACGTAGCCAATGAGGCGCTCGGACCCAAACGTGACAGAACTGAAAGAAGACTGCTTGTGTCCAATAATATACACCATTCAGCAGACGATTTTATCCAAAGCGACTTACAGTAGTGAATGCATACATTTTCAGTATATGTGGCCCCAGTGGGGATTGAACCCACAACCTAAGCGTTGCCAACGCTGTGCTCTACCAACTGAGCCACACAGAACCACGTTTAATGTCCATTAAACTGTGCTGCACCTCCGGTCCTCCTCAGGCAGTGAGCCCATTTTTAGCGACTGTAGCCTGGCAGTGCCTTTAAAAGTAACCGTGAGTGAGGCCTCCCGCGTGGCCTAGTGGTTTCAATGTCCAGGGTTTGATTCCCGGGCTGCACCAGAGTCGGCTCTGGCCGGGAGCGCCACCGGGGGCGGCAATTGGCTGTCCGTCCCAAGGAGGGGGGGCGGGAAGATGACAAGACGTTTTCTCACTGTGCTCCTCGAAGGGGGAACCTCGGCTCGTACGCTGAAAGCACAGAGCCCTGTCGATCTAGTGCGATTCTGCACGTGATTACAGCTCAGAAAACACTGGTCAACATCTCCCCAGGGACGTACGGGCACACAAGCGCTTATCTCACGTGCAGAAAAAGAAAAGAAACACGGCAAGTTCAATCGCCGTCTGTCCAAACAGACTCAGATTCAGGAACGCCTACTCTTCTGGCTGTGCTGCTTCGCTGCTACTGTTAAAACACCAACTGTGCGCGGGCGGGGGGACATCATTAGTCCTGAGTACAAATTGTTCTCAACTCGAGACAACGATGATAATAATATCATAGGAGGTTCTTGTGAACATACCGCACCGACGTTAATTAATAATAACTGCCCCCCAATGAAATTGCGGATTGAATCATAGTTAGTGTCATCTATCAAAGGCACGAAGGCAAAATGCTAAAGGCAATTTTTTATTTTTTTATCATCCTCCAAGCGAACGTCTGCGGGCACAACTGGAGGAGATGGCTCATCTGGAGCCCGGTTAATTTCATCTTGGACGTCCAGTCGTAACCGGGTTTTGATGGCATTCGGGCCGAGAGTCCATCAGTGTCGTGATTCATAACGAGCGCTCTCGCTCGAGCGGGGGGGAATCCTGAACGACCGGCCGGCTGGCTCCGAGGCCGAGAGGGACTTCGTATAAACTGCAGACCTTTTTATCTGTAAAGTCCGTAATTGAAATGTAATTAGGCCCGGATTACCGCACTGCTCTGAGAGATTGCAGCCCGTGCCTCTTTCTGACAAGTTGATGACTCGCCTCCGAGCACATACATCCATTAAGCGTGTCATGACACTAGAATTTCACACCGCGGAAATACCCAGCTTAATGCCCCAAACTAACAATACCATGGTAAAAAGAAATGAACTTGTGACCACAAGGTACAAAACAACAGGAACTCACTAATCAGTGGCGTCAAAGGTTAACCATGTGCTACATTCTTAACCTTTGTCATATCTACTAACCACTGACATCGCAAAGTTTAACCATGCAGCACATAACCCGTGCCTAATTTTCAGTAAACTTGGGTCACGGTGTTTTTGAAAAACCTGTAGCCTACATTTTGCATATTCCGTTGCTCTGTTTTGTGTACTTCAGTTTTTTCGCTTATATCATCATGGCAGCGCAAGGAGCAAAATGTTTTTCCATGTCAGTTGGCAACCGAGGCCTTGGTGTCTTACGCAGAAGTGGTTAAAATTTACAGCCCCTGGCCGAGAGCTTGGCACCACTGCCTCCGGAGCTTGCTAGCATGAATCGGTCATAGTCATCGAAATTACAAGTGATGAATAAAGCGCTTCACTTCTGCCTTTATAATATCGGTTTCGCTTAACGGCTTGGATGGCACGTTGCGCATCGAGTGCTGTTTTCTATTAGACACCTTGGCTAGGGCCGAGGACGAACAGGGAGAAGCAGTGATCTCACACGAGCGAGTGAAATGAAATTTTAATGTCCGCGTTGAAAGTAGGAGACCCTTCAAAAGGCCCTTTTTTTTTTTTTTTTTCTTCCCAGAGATCAAACGGACTGGTTCACTCGGCGGTATTGCGAAGCTGCATCCAGAGTGCCTCGATTCAAAGTCAGAGTCAGGAGCCACAGAGTCTGCGGAAAAACAAAACATCTCTTCAGTGAACCTGCCTCCCGGGCAGCCCCTGGCAGCCCAAGAACGTGCAGCCTAATTAACTCCTGGGCCTTTCCGATTTGAGCGGCACCTAAGAGAGGCATCTCTCCCCGCCCCAATCCGAATTACGGGATAATGACGGGAGTCCTGACATTTCCCATTGTTTTCCGTTCCCCGGACAGTGCCCTTTGAAACACCCCTAATTCCGTCTTCTCACGCCGGGACGACCAGGCTCGACGTCGAAGGGAAGCGGCGGCCTTTAGAAGCCCGCCCGCGATGCGACGCGACGCTTGGACCGACCGACCCGCACTCCCGTTTTTCTAAAATTACATTTTCCGAGAGCGCGGAATAAATCAATTTGCAGCACTTACTGCGGGAGGGAGAATTCATCATCCTGCGGCGCTACCAGACAAGAGGCAGCTGGAGAGATCTGTGCACGTTAGCCAGTAGCACACTGCCACCAAGAGGGAAAAAACCACACGCAGCCGTGCGGACCGCACACCTCTTTGAGCCTCGACAGAGCGGCCCTTCATCGTGGCGCGACGTCCGGTCTCGACCGACCGTGCGCTTTCACAGATACCGCCTTCCTGTTTCCAGCGCTTTCACATTCCACGACCAGAACGGGGGCTTCCGTTAAACGAGGGGCGTCCTGCAAGAGTGTGAGAGCCCACTTTATTCTCTCCCTCCCCCTCGCCCCCCAGCTCACCCCACTTTTACATCACGGGTCACACGCCTGTTATCTTGAGACAACCCATTCTATTGCTGACCTTCAGCTCGCGGAAGGTATCAGGGGGGGAAGCGATAAGCGGCTCCTCGGAGAATTCAATTAGCCTTTCGCACACAAAAAGCCTTCAGTTCCAATAAAAACCTTAGATGGACTTTGCCGTTTGTCCCCAGGACACCCAGGCCCGCTGCGCTTCGGTTCTGTACAAATGCTCATTTTCTAAATGGCCAGTTGCATTCCATGCTTATCTCCACATTATTTGACTAATAAATATTAAATTAAACAATTATAGCCTTTCTCCCAGCGCCACGTCTCTCCTGAAGTGAGACTAATGAATAATAAAAAATGTAATAAAAGAAATTACAAAGTTTGACTGATGGAAGCAGTGTTCATCGCTTCAATCCATATGTAAAACCATCCGTGAGAAAACACAGCAAAGGGTAGGCTGGCCACTGCAGGTAGAGATTTCGAAATTCCTAATACAAGGAACTGGGATCAGTTGGAAGCAACAAGATTAACTGAACTGCTGCCATATGCCAAACTTTCATCAATAAGTCTCTCGTGGCAGGTACGTTTTCATAGCTCTCCTTTGCTTTCAAAAGGAATGTGCAAGTCTGGGAAGGCAGCGAGCGAATTTCAGAAGAACTTGCACACTGCTGACACCAGGAGATACAAAGCATCGGTTGGAACACTACGCAAACAGAGGCAGCATCGCTTCTCTGAAACCTAGCTGCTGAGTTCGTTTCTCTGAAGATTCACAAGCTCTGAGGATTCCGGTGATTAAGTAATAAATAAAAATAAAAAGCACAAACGGAAAATATTTTTTTACATCTGTCTTTATTTGGCAGCTACACGCATGTGCTGGGTTTCACATCGGCCTCTATTTGGCAGCTGCACGCATGTGCTGGGTTTACATCGGTCTCTATTTGGCAGCTGCACACGAGTGGTGGGTTTACGGCAGCCTCTATTTGGCAGCTGCACACACGTGGCGGGTTTACATCGGTCTCTATTTGGCAGCTGCACACGTGCTGGGTTTAGATCGGTCTCTATTTGGCAGCTGCACACATGTGCTGGGTTTACATCGGTCTCTATTTGGCAGCTGCACACACGTGGTGGGTTTACATCGGTCTCTATTTGGCAGCTGCACGCAAGTGGTGGGTTTGCATCGGTCTCTATTTGGCAGCTGCACGCATGTGGCGGGTTTACATCGGCCTCTATTTGGCAAGAGCCAGAAGAGCTGAAACTTCTATGCCACCGGGGGGGTCTCGTCCCTGCAATGAATTTAGACCCTTGATGCGGAGAGACCTCTCACATGCATTGCATCACCCTGAGACCCAAAGTCCATTCCTGGAGAAGTCCACGGCCACACTCTTACTGGAACAAAGGGCCTGCTCCCGGCAGCCCCGCACCTTTGAGCTCTCACCACACACTCAACAGACAAACCAGACAGGCCAAGCTCCCGGGCCCCTTCCATTCCTCTCCTCTTACCGACTACAGGAGGTGCCGTTTAGCGACCGGAGTTTCCAGTGTTCCGTTACACTTTATGCATATTAATGAAACATCCATTGCCAAAGAATTGCCCGGGTCACACTCCTTCATGAATATTCAAAAGACGCAATGAACTGGAATGATTCGACTTCAACAGCGGGAGTCAGAACCGTCCACGTCAACAATGCGGCGTGTTGTATACGCACTCGAATATCCGGTGGCCCTACGCAACCTGCGCTTGAAGCGTCTCTTTAAACCGTCCCGTCCGCTGCCAGCCTGCATCCCTGGCACACCCGACAAGAAAACAAACTCTGTTCCCAGGCTGCTGGAAGAAGAACGAGATGAAAATACACCTGCCCCTCGCCGTAGCCCAGGCAGCGCTCCAAACACCTGAGCGCCGCGAGGTTCAGGTGACCTCGGCGGCCCCCAATCAAACCTCCTCGTGCGGCGAATCGGCATTCCAGCGGCGCTGCCAGTCGCTCGATGCGATATCGTTATGGGCGTCGCCAAACCCCCGAGCCGTTCCCCGTCTGAATCAGAGAGGTTAAACGGGGCCGTCGAGCGCAGGGAGGCGGGTTTTGAGCCGCCGCTCGCAATAATTGCTCACACGTACAAACCCGAGGATTTTAGCATACTACTGCGAACGCCTCCGACTATAAACCGGCCCCCGCTGCCAAATTTGTGATCGTCAGACAGGCCCCGCACCGAGAGAGGGGAGAGGCAAAAAAACTGCTATCTCCCTAAAAACTGCTATTCAAATGACCATTTTTGGTTTGCTAAATTTCTATGCAAACCAAAAGTTATTTTGATCCCTGGAGGGGTTGGGGGGTTCTGAGGCTGTCAAATGTCATGATTCACAGAGGCCATAACCCGTTGCCCTGGAAGCAAGCAGGCAAGGAGCGAAACCGAGTCTTCGGTACGGTAGTTAAAGACGGGAGACTTGTCGAAAGCTCAAAAACACGGGACTGGCGGAGTGTCCTTCGGTCAGAAGGTCAGTTAACTGCAGGCCACGAGCCACCTGTGTGTTTGCGTAACGCTTACATGTGTGCCAAGCGCCAAGGTAATGTGCAACGCAACCTTTACTCCATAGGGTTGTTGTGATACCAGAGCTTTCCACTATGGTTTTCATACTGGCTTAGTATCTCGATACCGCCGCGAGACCATGGAAAAACAGTAACAGTTTCAGCATGCAAATAAAATGATCATTTATTTGGAAATAAAATCACATGTATATACTACTTTGTTGCTTTGTAAGAAACACAAACAGGTTTACTCATTTGTGTATAAAAATATGGCCTACAATTGTGTCCCATTCCAATACTTTAGGTCTATACAAAAGTTAAATTACAATACTAAATAAGGAAATAAGAAAAATGTAAATGCTAATTGGAATTGGTCTGTCCGGGTGGGAACTTTTTTTAAATCAAATATCAATCTAAAACATACATTTCAACTAATGTTAAAAGGTATAGCGGACTGGGTTGTATTTCAATGGGAAACGGCATTAACTGCCAGCTTTTCCTGCCTTTTGCCCTAAAGCGCAACTGCGTATGAATTTTGATCGATTGTACAAAATTGAGAGTTGATGGTGCGCCACATTTAGAATCCCTGACGTTAACAATCTGTTAACTACGGCGGCCGTTTGATGTTTCCAAGCTCGCCTTCCACTGAGCCACTCTCCCGGCCTCCCGCATCCCTCCCTTAATCTCACAGAGGGCTCGTGAGAGGCTGCCTCTGTGATCTTCACGTCACAAACGGAACTGCGCTGAGATGAAAGCAACGATGGCTTGGGTTTTTGCTTTTTTTCCCCCCGATTTAGCTACCATGCTAAATTAGCATCATGCTCCGTGTAGACAAAAAACATTTAAAATTTTATATATATATATATATATATATTTTTTTTTTTAATCAAATCATTTGTGAAGACATTGCATGCTCAGCGCACATTGTTCACTCCTCACCTATTAAAAACATGGCTTTTACAACATTATAATAAAATAATATTTGTTGCGGCTCTGTGGCTCACTAGGTAGAGCTTGGTGCTAACAACGCTTAGGTTGTGGGTTCGATTCCCATTGGGGCCACAAATGTATGCATTCACTACTGTAAGTCGCTTTGGATAAAAGCGTCTGCCAAATGGCATATATATATATAGTATGGGTGTGTTCGCAATACAGCCACGCAGCAGTAGTCTTGGCATGTGTGTGTGTGTGTGTGTGTGTGTGTGTGTGTGTGTGTGTGTGTATAACCTGCTGTCAGCGGCACTGAGGAAGCAGACAGAACACAACTGGGTCACGCCGGTGTTCCGCACAGAGCCAGAATCCTTAGCGTGAAGCCGCAGCACAAAAGGGAAGGGACCCCATCAGGAGAAAAGCCGCTTCGCTCGCGAGACTCACCTCCTCAGCGAATCCTCGTCCGAGTTCTCCTCAGGCACTTCCTGGTTTAAGGCCTCTTGTGATACATTCCTGGTTCGGCTGGCGGCGGACTGCCTGTAAACTCTCTCCCACTGGCCCGTCTCCTGGTTGTACACCAGCCCCACAGTCTGCTCCCCCTGCTGGCCGGAGGACTGGCCCGGGCGCGGGAAGGGCGGGTCGGCGACGGGGGCCGCCCCGCTGGGCGCCGCCGGCGGCACGGCCAGCGCCCTGCGCTCGGGGGGGTGGGGCTCGCGCGGCCCCCCGCCCCCCCCCTGGCTCAGGGCTTCGAAGGCGGCGGCGGCGGCGGCGCCGGGCGGCTGCCAGGGCGGCGGCTCGTCGGCGGGGGCGGACGAGGCCTGGCCGGTGCGCTCCCAGCGCTGCGTGTCGTGGTTGAAGGTGAGCAGGTTGTGGCACGCGCGGCAGCGGTTAAGGTGGCCGCGCGAGAGGCTGGAGTTGTTCTCGCTGCTGTGGGGCGGGGGCTGGTAGTGGGAGGAGGAGGAGGAGGACGAGGAGGAGGGGCCGGGCCGGTCGGGGTCCATGTTGTTGTTGAGCAGCTCCTGGGTGCTGCTGGGCTGCTCGGGCCCCCCCTCCCCGCCCATGCTCTGCTCCATGTCCTGCAGGCGGTCGTACTCCATGAAGTAGCGGCTCAGGTTGCACTGGAGCACCTTGCGGATGGAGGCGGGGCTGCTCCTCTCGCCCTCCCCAAGGGGGTGGTGCCCGCTGCTGGTGCCGGCCCCGCCCCCCAGGCTGCTCCGCCGCCCCGCTCCCGCCGCTGCCCCCCCCCCCCCCCGCCGCCGCTGGGCCCGGGCCCCGGCGACGAGTGGAAGCCGCGTCCCTCGGTGGCGGAGGTGTAGACGGGCGTCTGCGACGAGCCCTCCTGCTGCCTGAGCACCGACAGCAGGCTGACGGACGAGGCGCTAGTCCTGGGCGGCGGCATGCCCCCGGCGCCGCCGCCACCGCCCTCCGAGCGCACGTTCAGCATGCTGCCCGTCCAGTCGGCGCCCGCCAGGCGGCCGGAGGGGGGGGTGCTGCGTGCCAGGGGCGGGCTGCCCGCCAGGCCCAGCAGGCCGCGGCGGCCGGGCGCGGACGACAGGCTGCGCAGCGAGTTCCCGCCGCTGCTGCTGTACACGCTGCTGAAGGCCGAGGGCCTGTCCGCCCCGCGCGGCTCGGAGGGCTGCCGCGGCTCGGTGCGCGCCGACGAGAAGGTGGAGGCGTGGTGGGGGGGCGGCGGGAGCTCGGAGGGGGTCATCGGGGCGGGGGGGGGGCGGGGGGGCGGAGGAGGGGGCGGGGGCGGGGGAGGGGGCGGAGGACGAGTCCTCGCCGGGCGACGGCGGGCGCACCACCACCGGGCAGCGGCTGCAGAAGCACACGACGCCCAGGTGCTGCACGCAGCCGTCGTAGGGGGGCGGCGGCGGACGGTCGCGCAGGGTGGTGTAGCGGCCCGACGGCAGGCTGGGGGGCGCGGGCGCCTCCTCGGGGGGCTGCTCGCCGGCCTGCGAGCCCGAGTTGCGGGACGACAGGATGTGCAGGAAGTTGTGGAGGATGGGGGTGCGGCGCACAGGCTGGGACTGGAGGAAGGAGCGCTGGCGGAAGTGGGGCATCTCCACGCTGTCCATGGGAACCTCCGAGTCGTCGTCGCTCTGTGGGGCGCCACACAGACAAGGCGGGGCGGTTACATCACAGAGATGCACCAATCAGCATCTACACATTCACTCAATATATGGCAGTGTAGTGTAATGGTTAGGGAGCTGGGCTTGTAACACTAAGGTTGCAGGTTCAATCCCCAGGTGGGGGCACTGCTGTTGTACCCTTGAGCAAGGAACTTAACCTGAATTGCTTCAGTTAATATTCAGCTGTATAAATGGACTGTATGTATTTATTTATTTATTTGACCTTTATTTAACCAGGTAAAATCAGTTGAGAACCAATTCTCATTTACAATGATGACCTGGCCAAGAGGCGTGAGCAAGAGTGTATGAAATAAACACAGTCAACACAAAACTACACATACAGTACAGGCACAAAAAATAAATACATTTAAAAAAAGAAATAATAATAATAATAAATAAATAAACAATAAATAAACACTAAGTGCAAGAGAAGGTGAGTTACTGGATATTCTTTGTAGAGTTGTTTGGGGAGAGAGAGAGAGAGAAAAGAAGGCTGGTCAGCAGGTGCAGCAGTCAACTATGACCTGTTGCAGATTTAGTTGTAAAGCAATGTAAACTAAGTCGCTCTGGATAAGAGCGTCTGCTAAATGCCTGTAATGCAATAAACCCACATCTCATAAACAGGATTCACATACAGTGCACACTGGCGCGTATGCACATATTGTGTCGTACTCTTTCAAGTCAAACCTGACCAATGAAATAGAAGACAAACTTTTAGAACAGCTTTTGACACGGGATTAACTTTGTGGCAAATGTTTAGGTCATTGCATGGGCAATTAAGTCTTTAATTCTTGCAAAACACAGCAAATCGAGGTTTTCAAGGAAAACTGATGCGCGTGAACTTCCAGCCGTGCTGACGATGTTAAACTCAGAGCCATGAACGAAAGGATGAAAGACACTGTGGGATTAATTGCGAGTCTGTTTAATATTGCTGAGCGTTCCGTTGGAAGACCTCAATCAGAGCATTAAATGATTAAAGCCAGACCTCGCAGGGATCCACCCTTGCTGAACTGATCCATCGCTTTCGGCACAAAATTCTAACTTTCTTCTGCTCCTTTAAACACGACGGGCCACTGAACTTGACGTGTATATATTCATTTTCCGCTTTGAGCTCCCAGCCAGACCCCTCCGCTCCGCCTCCTCTGGCAAACCGACTGTCCCATCCCTCCAGGCGCCCGGCCCTCGCGGTCTCGCCGCTTCTCTGTCCTGACCCCTCGATGGTGGAACGACCTTCCGCAATCGCTCAGGACCGCGGAATCGCTTGCGATCTTCCGCAAGAGACTCGCAACCCACCTTTTCAGACTCCACTACCACTGAATTCTGTACATCTAGCCAATTGCCATCACCACTGCCGACTTGCTCAATACTTTTTGTATACGTATCCCTGCTTACTCCTCAAAAATGCATACCACACCTGTACCTTCCCAGTGTTACAGGTATGGTATGCAGCTGCCTACAACAATGTCCATCTATTGCTTTATTGCTACCTTTGAATTGTGGCTACAGATTTACCTACAGGGTCCTAGTTTAACTATGTGGTTGCTCCTAGCACCTGGAACTGTACTTCCCGCTAGGGTGGCTTTCAGCTAAACTGTTCTTGACTACGGTTAACACTTTGTTGTACGTCGCTCTGGATAAGAGCGTCTGCCAAATGCCTGTAATGTAATGTAATGTCTATCGCTGTATTACTGCACTGACCTCCTGCGTGAACTACGATTGTTCTTACCATGTATTAATGCGCATCTTGTAAGTCGCTCTGGATAAGAGCGTCTGCTAAATGCTTAAAATGTTCAATGTAAGCTCAAGACAAACCCTTCCTTCCAGTGAGACGTAGGGGGTTAAGCCTAGCGGGGCCACGTGATATTGACGAGACGGTGATCGATGCCAGACAGAGAGCCACAGGGGGCGGGAAGCAGCCGGCGGGTTCTAGATGAGTCTATAAGGCTTATAAACCCGCAGGCGCGATCGCAAGCTCTCGGTGCACTCCATAAACGGGAATCCATATCGAGGGCGAAAATAATAGTCACAATTGACAGGCCTCGCGTGACTGAAATTGTACAGAAAGAATGTGTGTGCATGGTCCGCTTAAATGGAGGTTCGGGAATAAACCGTAATTAGATTAGACAAAATAAAAATTCATTATAAAACATTTAAAAAAGAAGGTTCTCACCTGTTGGTTTGAGGGGTTGACAATGGCTGTCAAAAGGTTATGACCCAAGGGATCGAATCTGACCAACCTGCAACGGAAGGAAAGCGTGTCAGATAAAGTGGGCCTGGTTTGGAACCTGAGCTCAGTTTCGTGGGGGGGGCGTGGGAGGTGAGGGAGCGAGAGTCGCACCTGACTCTCTCGGTCTCGCTGGCGGTTTTGACCACTGCGAAAGGCTCCCGCCGACTCCAGTCCCAGAAGTGGACCTCGTTGTTGGTGGCGATGAGGAGGAGCTGGGCGGTGGGGTGGAAGGCCAGCGAGGCGATGGCCACGTTGCTCTCGGTGAACCAGCTCTCGCTGCCCCCCTGGAGAGAGAGAGAGAGAGAGAGAGAAAGAGAGAGAAAGAGAGTGAGAGAGAGAGAGAGAGCGGAATGCAGGGCGGGGAGGCGGAGGGGGGAACCGAGGTCAGAGCGCTCGCAAAAACAGAGCGAGACGGAGCCAACAAGCAATGCGCAACACCCAAAAAATCCACGCCTTTTTTTTTTTTTTTTTTTTTTACACAGCAACTGATTCTACATGGGGTTTTTTTTTGGTGCGTACATCAATACTTTCTGTGGCAAGCGTTTCTCATGATGTAGTGAAATTAAAAGTGAGCTGGACATTTTCCCTGAGTCTCCCTCAGACATAGTTAACTGCCAAAATAAAGGAAACACTTGAATAAATGGAAGGCGTGGGGCGCATTTTCCTGGCTTGGTTTCGGTCCCACTCAACCCCTTAGAGGGTGAGGTAAGCACCAAAAACTACAAAGCCATTCTGAGTGATCAACTTCAGGCTATGGTGAAACTTTCCTATCCTGATGTGAGTGGTCTCTTCAAGGATGATGATGACGATGCCCCATTCCACAGGGCATGAGTGGTCACCGAATGGTTTGATGAGCATGAAAATTATGCAAACCATATGCCACGGCCGCTTCAGTCACCAGATCTCAACCCAATCGAACGTGCGTGGGAGATTCTGGAGTGGCGCCCGAGAGCATTTTCCACCACCATCAACAAAACACCAAATGATGGAATTTCTCATGGAAGAATTAGGTTGCATCCCTCAAATAGAGTTCCAGACACTTGTGAATCTGTGCCAAGGCGCACTGAAGCTGTTCTGGCAGCTCGTGGTGGCCCAGCGCCCTATTAAGACACTTTATGTTGGCATCTCTTTTATTTTGGCAGTTGCCTGTCGTCTGATCCTTAATAATAATAATAGTATGTTTATTTATAGAGCACCTTTCTAGCTATGAGCATAAGGTTCTTGACAAAAAAAAGTAAAATAACAGAGAACAAAGGACAATAAAAGCAAAACATAACAATGGATATTAAGTATACAAATATAAAAGTACAACAAGTAAAAATAAACAATCAACACAATAAAATCATACATTGGGGAAAGCCAATCTGTAAAAATTTAGTTTTAAGATTAAATGTAAAAGCGCAGACTGATTCAGCGGATCTAATATAAGAGGGGAGGCTATTCCAGAGTCTAAGAGCAAACCATCGCTTCTACGACACCATTAAAAAGGTGGTTGTCGTCCGTGGGAACGTCGAGAGCGGAGAGGGGCACTCACGTGTAGGTCCCAGATGCGGACCTCTCCGTCGAGGCACCCCGACGCCACCAGGCCCAGGATGGTGGGGTGAAAGGTCACACACCAGGGCGTGCGGCGGTGGCCCACCAGGGAGTGGAGGCACTTTCCCGTCTTCACCTCCGTGATGTAGATGTTGTGATTGACATGAGTCGAAGCCATCAGGGTCCTGCGGGGCGCGGAGAGAGTGTGAGAGAGCGGCTTTCAGCGCTGCACTTCCTTCAGGGTTCTTTACAAAATGAGGACCTTATTTATGAATGAAATTATTATTTATTCCTTTTTTTTTTTTTAAACCCATCCTCACATTGTAACCAGTTTATCAGGGAGAACACTGTGCATGCTTTGGAAAACAGAATCTTTTATGTCGCGGTATTTTACAGCAGTTTGGATTTTCTTTGAGCAGGATATGAACAGCTACGGCGAAAGGAGTTCCAAACGAGAATCAAACAATTTCAAGGTAATCGCAGACCCATAGAAACCCTGTTCCTTATGGGGGCATGGCCCCCTACGCTGCTGGGCATGAGCCGACCCGCATGAGGAGATACGTTATCGGGCGGCCTTCTTACCGGTCTGGGCTGAACGCCAACAGGAATGTTGAGCGAGGGCTGTCTGGCAACTCTACTTTCTGTGAAATCATTAAAAAACAAGCACAAATTTTAAAAATATGTCACACCTAAATTATTATAATTTTTGTAATTGTTTTTTTAAACCTACTTAGTATACACCCATTTGTAAGTATGTTCAAATCAGAACCAGTATCGGCATCAACCTGAGCCACTGCGATGTCGATTCACAACACGCTTATATTTAATATAAATTCAAGTACATTCTGGACCACTGTGTAAAGCGCTGAATGTGTGTGTACTTCGTGACAGTGTTGAGAAGGTGAGTCAGATAAAGCACCCGTTTTCCCTCTCGACACAAGCCTGCCATCCAATGTTAAGTGGTGAATTGTGATTTGAATTTTGATTTTAAATCACAATTCACCACTTGGCTTTTTGGGAGACTAAGATCTATGGTTAGGATGCCACTGGATAGCAGTAAAAGAGTGCTGTAAAGTCCCTAAAATAAAACAGGTGACTCGCGGGTCAATACTGTGATTGTGCTTCAAGCTTTGAAAGGTCAACATCATATTTCTCAAGCCGATCCGGTTTTAATGAAATCCGAAGGGGCCGTAGCACACATGTCCGGAGACTGGCAATTACCCTGAAAAATGCCTTTTGGAAAACCCTACCGATTCTGTAAAAGTAGGCCTCTGAACAAGATTTGGAGTCTCAGAACTCCTTCCCTAGGTCAACCTCTTTGTAAGGTGATGCTTGGGTACTTGAGCATCAGTTGCCATTACATTACAGGCATTTAGCAGACACTCTTACCCAGAGCGACCTACGCAGATTTCATTCCATTACATATAATCAATTTATACAGCTGGATATTAACTGAAGCAATTCAGGTCAAGTACCTCGCTCAAGGGTACAACAGCAGTGGCCCCAGCTGGGAATTGAACCTGCAACCTTAGCGCTACAAGCCCAGCTCCTTACCTATTATACTACACCCCCCCCAACCCACATAATAATAATATAATAATAATATACGCCATTTAGCAGACGCTTTTACCCAAAGCGACTTACAGTAGTGAATGTATACATTTTCAGTATATGTGGCCCCAGTGGGGATTGAACCCACAACCTAAGCGTTGCCAACGCTGTGCTCTACCAACTGAGCCACAGAGAACCACATGGACGGGAGGCGGGGTTTAGGGACACGCCCCCTCACCTGGCTCTGCCATTTCATCCAGCGGGCCTTCTCCTCCACCAGCTGCTGCAGGAGACGCTGTGAGCCCAGGCCCTGTGCGCCCCGCTCTCGGCCGGCCAGGATCCGCACCGAGTTCTTCTGGTGGGTGGCCTTCATCGCCTCGCCGCCTGCCGCCGCACCGCACCGCCTGCCTTCTCACACCAGGGACCTCGATCCGAAGGCTACACGCTGGCCATGCAGAGTCTGGGCCAGGGCCCCAAGCGTAGCGGGAAGGAGGGAATTGGGAGAAAAGCGTATTCGTTAGGGAAGTACAATTCGACAGGGTGGGGAGAGGGGGGCGGTTTGTGAAAGAGGAAAAACAAACAGTACATTACCAGAAGCAACAGTAGTAAGCCTTTACGTGTACAGAACTGGCATGCGGAGTACAAGGTTTTGCACTCAGTCAAAAGCGCAGTCGGCTTTCATTAATATCGCGGGCCTCAAATGGGCCATCTCCTCGCGGTGCTATTCTTGAAGCTGTCATGTTGATTTTACTTTAGAGGGGAGCTGCAGGCAAGACGCTGCACGGTCCGCTCTGCCACCGCGCTCTGGCGGAGGAATCAGCTCTGCATTACGTCGCTAGCGAGCCGGGCGCTTTGCAACCTTGCAGTGCTGTCCTTAGCCAAAAAGTCGAGAAACAGCTCGAGCAGCAGGGGAGACAGGACTGTCGACGAGAGGGGAAAAAGAAGAAAAAAGAAAGGGGGAGAAAAAAAAAGGCACATTATTCGCCTCTGTCGCAAGTGCGCTTAGCCCTTCTTGTGCAGAACACGCGCACCAGACAAGATGGCCAAAGAAAAAAACTGTTTCATCTTATCAGATGTTTCCAGAGCGATGTTTGAGTTGTGTACAACGGGGGGGTGGAAATGCAGTATTTTGAGGCAAAGGGGGGCAGATGCGGCAGTCGCCGCACGCCGACTCAGCAGAGGAGTGCAGTCTGGGAGCGCGCGCGGTCCTTCACGAGAGCGACGCGCAACGAAAACGGGCATATGAAACCACGACGGGTAATTTGTAGTTTCAGCGATTCCAGGAAACGCCATGTTCAAAAAACAGATCTTCATTGTGCAATATGATTTCCATTTACTCCACCTCCAGGAATTCAACATTTCATCACTACTCTCTGTGGGTTGACATTTTTCTAAATTGAAGTCAGAAAATTAAACGGGCTGGGGTTTTGGGGGAGACCCCAAAGTACTCCATTTGCTTGGATGTTTGGGTCCCGGGGGTCCCATTGAAGAACTCCATAAAATAAAAGCACAGTAGCTGGCTACAGCGCTTTTATTTTTAAAGCTACAGAACAAATGGGTTCACAATGTCCTTTCTACACTAAAAGGAAAATGTGATGCACTGCCTATGAAAATTCAGTACATTATCTGAACTCAACTGAATATGGTCACAATGTAGTGGACTTCTGGTGCAATTTCAAAATATATATTATTGCATACAGTATTCAAGTAATTTGTCAAAATACACTGAGATGGCAGCCCCTATACTCGATATCTAAAAGTAGGATTCTTTTTTTTTTTACTGTGATAACACATATCTGGAGTGAGATGTACAACTGTCAAATTCACGATAAGGATACAGATGATTAGCTAGCTAGCTACTGTTGTAATTTTCTCTTGCATAATTACATTTTGATGTTAACACTTTAGATCTAGGTCAATTTCTTTTTTTAATCTTTGGAAATGTGGATTGGGATATATAGGCAGTAAGATAACCACTAAGATAGCCTAGAGGATCTTAATGTGGCAGTAAAGATTTTTTTTTTTTTTTTTGTGTAAAGTTTTTGCCACACAATCAAATAGCTTTATATTATGTGAAAGAATATACTCATCTCCTTTTTGAACACTCCTTAGACTACAGAAAGATGAAATACTGGCCTTTTGTGCCAAATGATATGCCTACCTTGACATTTCTATCTATAAAGCGTACAGCCAACAAGCGTACAATTTTCTTTAAATGGTAAACATGTACCATGAGTGTACGTGTCACCTGACAAAACCTGGTTATGATTTCCTTCTGTAGAGCCATTGCCAAGCTTGCCCAGAAAGTGTAGCCAAGTATAGGCAAGCTTGAAAAAAAAAATGTATTCAGGAACAAAAAACGTAATCACTTACTCTACCAATTATACCAAAACGCTCTTTATTGCCTTCCACTTAATAAGGCCTCTGGGAATGGATCAAACAAACACCTGTGTTCTTGCCGCAGCTCAATATTACTCATCTACGCGGTCTGCATGGTGCATGTTCTTGCACATGCCTCATTGTCCAGTTCACCAGAAATTGCACCGCAACTTCCAGGTGCTCAGGAGGGCATTTATGAGAGGTGACGCGTGTCAGGTTCTTACAAGCTCAACGACACTGCACAATCTCAGCATGCACACACACCAAATTCCAACAATAATCCTCAAGTGAAAATCACAGAGGTACCATACGAGCTATATGCTCAAATCTGGAATAAGGATTAGGAGGGGACAGTTATGATGGCTGGGCTTTTAGCCAATAAATACTGCAAGTGCAGTCAACATGGGGGCCATGGGGGGTGTCTCCATGGGAAAACCAGAAAAATATAGCCAACATGCACTTCATATTAGGTATGCAGTTCCAAAGTAGAACTTAAATGAACGGAAATGTTTTTCACGTGATTCCAAAAAGTACATTAAGTTAAAAAGAACATTGAGACAAATTGTTTGTAGTCTTGAAAAACCACCCGCTGTAATAACGCTTTATGATAAACACAATTTCATAATAACTATACAAATAATAAGGTATACAGTGCGTTTACTGATGAAAAGGAATATTAATGCACAAGGATGTCTCAGTGAGACATAATTTTAGCCAAAACTATGTGCTGAAATGTCCACATTTTTACTAGATTTTCAAACACACAGGGTGCACAAATCAAGCCAAGGGTGGTGTACATGTAGCACTTTTGGTGCTGCTGAATGCTGGGAATTGTAGTAAACGCACCCTACCAACACTTGTAAATGGATTATATTTGGACGGCCTTGTGCTCCAAAGATAAAAATGTCGTCATCTCCGGAGAGCAGCACAAAATGTAATGACTTTTTCCAACTGGGACAAGGAGAAGGGCAGCTACGTGGCTGCAAATTAACAGGCTTTTCATGGGATCACGTGACCAAAACATCAAACAGATGACAAAGGGGTCGTTTCAATCGCACCATTTTTACAGCTGGTTGAAATAGGCTTGCGTGATCGGTTCACAAATGTACGATCAGTTCACCAATACACTTTGAGCTTTATTTGCTGTGTGTTACGAGACATTCATCCAAACATTAACAGCCTTAAGTGATCTTGCCTCCTAGTGTCCGGTGTAAATGTGAAGACTTGGATGAACATGAGAGATGGACACTGAGATCTGGTTCTGGCCTAAGGCGGCAGCAGCTGCCAACCAATCCTGCGCCTACAATTTCAGCATGACCCATGAAATCTTTTTCACACTCGGTGCTTACTTGTGCCAGGTGTTTCTAAGAATTGGGGAGCAATCCTTTTGAACTGGCACACAGTAGCCTAAACACAGGCAGCTTGCCTATGAGCCTCTCACAGTCAGGGGTTGCTGCAGTCTCTCGAGGTAGCTAAATCAGTTTTCTTGGAAATGTCTGCTGAAACAGTGAAGAGTTGCCTCACTTTCAGATAGCCTCTGCCAGGTGCATTAAACAACCGTTCAATGGCATTCCCCTATCAGTCACATAATAAAGTTATCAAAATAAGTGCTTGTCTGCGATGCTTTGAATTTGCCTTCATTTGAGGGCAAAGCATTATCAACAAATATTTTACTGTACACTCTCTTTTAAATGTAATTTCTGAATCTTATAAATTGCTTGATTTAATCATCCACATGTATCCATAACCTACGACGGTCTTTATTTAATCCACATAACCAGATCCAAAGATTTTTGCTCTGACCTAGAATCTATTTGCAATGGCAATCCAGTGTTTTGGCAAGAACAGACCAGTCCAGTCCAGACAACCTCTGGTTGGTGCAGCATTTTAAAAATAACTTAAGGAGTTTCTTTATGCTTTCGATGCTAAACACTTGGCACATGTAATATTCTTACATTGTGACGTCTACCCAAAGTTATAAGTAAATGTAAATGAAAGATATATAGGCATGTAGTCAGTACAGTATAATTAAGCCTGCTTGTAAAAATAAATGTTAACCAAAAACAAATGATGCAGCAAGGTAGAGAGCAGGCAGAGCGGGAAAACACTTAAAACATAGTCCTGAAATTATCCTTCAGTCGAGCAATGTAACGTTAACTGTACCACAATGGCCTTAACGTGGAGCCGAATTATCCATAAACCAGTATTTATTCAAATCATAGTACTGTACAAAATAGCGTAGCTATGAGCCCAGGCCATGACAGTAACCTTATTGGTCCCATCATGAAATGACATTGGTATAAAATAACCATCTACGTCTGTTTAGATACGAATCTTGTGCATCGTCTAAAACAACAATTCATACAATACAACCACTCTATGTTAACTGACATTCTAGGCCTGTTGGTGAGACAGACCATTTATAGTTATTCAATCTTCGAACAACTTGCGTTATTATTGCTAGCTAGCTAAATAGGGTAATTATCCGAAACAGGAACCGTAGTAGTTCGAAACTAGCAGGTCAGTTAAAATATTTGAATTAGGTCTTGGCTTGCCAACGTTAGCGATTTGTGGAGCAATACTGTGTGAGCTGGCGAGTTGTCGCTAATTTACTCGGTATAGTAG
This sequence comes from Aldrovandia affinis, assembly GCA_029706075.1. Classification (NCBI taxonomy): domain Eukaryota; kingdom Metazoa; phylum Chordata; class Actinopteri; order Notacanthiformes; family Halosauridae; genus Aldrovandia; species Aldrovandia affinis. The sequence goes on along the minus strand of JAINUG010000017.1, from coordinate 8,116,661 downwards.
CTACACCAGATAGCAAGCTAGAGAAAACAGCAAAATGAGTTAAAAAGGCGGGCGTAACAAGGTTTTACGCACATAGCTAACGAACTAGCTCATGTTAGTATAGAAACACTTGAGTATTCTTGCGAGTTCTTGCCATTTAGCCAATTCTCTTGCCTAGCCAACAGTAGCTTACCCAAATGAGATAGCGAACCAGCTAGCATTAGTTAGCTGGCGAACATTGGCTACCATTTTACCACATGTAGCTAGCTAGCTAGCTAGCTAGCTAACGTTAGTTGGACAACTATTAGCTAGCCAAGTAGAATGACAAGATTGAAAACGGAAACATAGTCAGCTAATAACGGTCCGATAATGTTAACATTCTAGCTTGCTTCTGCGAATTAGCCATCAAGCTATTTTATATCGTAGAGAAATGTCGACGACAGGGAAATAAGACTACATAGCTAGCCAAGTTAGCGAACACGATAGCTACTGAATTATTGCAGACATAGCTAGCGCTAACTCAGCTTGGTGGCTAATTTGCACTACAATAACGCTCAACGGCGAACAATAGTGATGTTATGCGCCCACAGTATATTCATGTAATTACATATAATACAATACAGAACGTAATCTATTCCCGGGTAAAAATAAATGGAAAGTGATAGCTAGCCAGGTAGTTAGACTACAACAAACCCACCCAAAGGCCTTGGCCTACCTTTTTTTTCCTGTATTTTTTGTTGGAATTTCTCGCAGACGTAGCTGGCTAACTAACGCTCGCTACGTAGCCTCGCAATAAACGCAGTTCAAATGTGACTCTTCTGATGCTATCGGCAAAAGGCGGCTTACTCGTTTCCCCTAATGGTTTTATTAATATCGTCTTCGGTTCCGATTTTGAATTTTCTTTTTCCAAACCATTAGGGTTACTGCTTTTGGACAGCACAGGATACATTCAAATAGACAGCCAGTACAAGCAGCTTCCAGATCGCTGTTAATCGAGACCCGAGAACACGGATCAGTTCAGTTCAACCGCGTTTATTTATTTTGTACGTATTTAAATAGCGTTCGCTAGGCATATTTCCCTCTTAAAGTGTTGATTACATCTGAATGATACTTCTTTTTTTTTAAATCTAAAAATAATTAGTGAAAATACACTTTGATGGTAACAGGCTTGTTTCACGCCAGTGTTTTATTTAGCTCATATTTTTATTGTATTTATCTGCTATATGTAAAATTAACTTTATTTATAACGAATCATAAGTTGCGGATTTTCTTTTATTGGTCTTATTTATCAAGGTTGTCTACCCAATCTCCACATTGCATCAGAGGAAAAAGCAGGGGATCATGGTCCGGAACTACGTACAGACCAAATTAATTCTGCTTGCAGCGACAAATTCAGAGCCGTCAATGAAAAAAAAGTGTCATACAACCGCCCCCTAGAGGATACCCTCACACACTCACACACACACACACACACACACACTGCCATTTAACACACATTTAATTCGCTTCTAATTCACCTTTTTACTCATTTGTATTTTAGCGTTGCCAACGCTGATATTGGTAAGAGCATCCGACAGGGCCGAAATTCGACTTATTATTTTTTTCAGGAACTCCGCTCGTTCTCCTTTCACCAATATCTTCGTTATTTCAGTGAATAGACGCACGTGATAAAAAAAGTAGTAAAAAATGAACAGAGTCTATAATAATCTGACGTTTTGACCTCGTAAAATATAAAATAATCGCAGTTTGACAGCTGAAAGTACTCTGAATACGAGTCTTAGTTGTATGATAGACCTACAGGTAGCTGCCAAAATAAAACTAACACTTCAGCAAACGGCGGTTCTTGAGTTGATTGAGCAATTAACATCCCATCATGCTTAGGGTCATGTATAAAAATTCTGGACAGGCCCAGTTGCTCATAATTTCGGTTACCATGGTTTGAAGGAGAGGTCTCAGTGAGTTTTAAAGAGGGGTGATTGTTATGGCACATTTGCCAGGATCTTCAGTGGCGGACTGCTTAACTTGTTGATGTTTCAGGAGAAACAGTGGCTATGGTGATGTTAGAATGGAAGTCTGTGGGAAAGACATCATTAATTAGGGGCAACTGTGGTCAAAAGCGTGATATTCATGCATTGGTTTGAGATGCAAGTCAAAACAGACAAGCATTTCTGAATCAGTTGACTGGAATGGAATATCAATCTGGGGTGTGAGCAGACAGTTTCATCAATAACAGTCCATTGAGAACTTCACAGAGAGGGATACCATGGTCAGGCTGCAGTGCATAAACCCCTTATTGCACCTAAAAATGCACATTTGCCAATACAGTTGTGTAAAGAATACAGGCAGTGGTCTACTGAGCAATGAGACTCAAACCCCACCTCTTCAGCCTCCACTACCACTGAACTCTGTCCATCTAGCTAAATTGTCTACACCACTGTTTACTTGTTCAACACTATACTATCGCTGTATTACTGCACTGATCTTGTGCGCTAACTATGATTGTTCCTACCATGTATTAATGCACATCTTGTAAGTCGCTCTAGATAAGAGCATCTGCTAAATGCTTAAAATGTAAAATGCAATGGAGATGGTCAGATGAGTCATCCTTCACCCTGTTCTCAATAAGTGGACTAGTGCATACGCCAAAAAACCTACGGGCCTGCATGCTTGTTTCCTATGGTGAAGGGTTCTGGCGGCTCTGTTATGATGTGGGGTGCATTTTTCTGGCATGATATAGGTCTACTCATGCCCTTAGAAGGCAAGGTAAATGGTAAGGAGTGATCACCGTCATCCTATGGTGAAGAATTTATATCCTTATGGGAGTAAGGGAACACCAACATACAGTGCTATAAGAAATTTTAGAAAGATAGCCAGCAATTGTAGTTGTGGGTAGCTTGTTCCACTACTGGGGGGGGGGGGATAATTGAGAAGAGCAGTGAACAGAATGTGCCTTCCTTAAGAGGAGGATCTGCCTGGTGATTGAAGATGTATGGCAGGGGTGTAGTGTGTGTTAATAGCCTTCCCTGCCGGTGCCCATCTTTTGATTTGAATGTGAGACGTGGCTTGTAGCTAATGGAAGCACAGCTGAGGCATTACGTTTTGGTAGGCTGTTAACAAGTCGAGCAGCAGAATTTTGGATTGGCTTTCAGAGTCTTAGGGAGAGGTGCAGGGAGACCAGGAAGTACAGAGTTAGAATATTCCAGAAGGGAGTGCACGAGAAATTGGGGGTCCTTCGATGTTGTTGAGGAGAATCTACAACTATGACGCGCTGATGTTATAATTATCAGTGATAATTTTTCCCTTGTGTCACACCACGGATCTTGGTAGTCTGAGATTCAGGCATTGAAGATGGAGATTTTCTCATTTCAACAAGCTCACATTTTGCCAACAGTTGGTAAAAAGCCTTCTGTGTATTTGCCATCAGTCTTCATTCCCATTCACTACTTTAAATAAAATTATACAGTGGCATTTCATCATATAGTACTTATTTGGAAATTATTACCACAGCAATATTAGGGTGGACCTATCTCTGTATTTACAATAGGATTTGTTCAATGTCCTGTTTTAATTTGATCTACGCAATAAAATGTATTGTGATGACTTTCTGTGAGTGAATTAGGAGTTAAAGATACAATAACATTTTGGTCCAGCAGAGGGCGCACATAGGTTTCACCGAGGAAAGGCCAAACGAGGCCAAACGCTCAGAACTGCAGTGCACTGACGAAATCTTTGTAGCGTGCTCTGTGTTGAGAACTTGCCAAAAAAAAGGTTTTGGTCTATTTATTACCAGTACATGGCATGAATTAAACATTTGTTTTCTTTTTAATGTTTTTCTACGCACCAGTATTTTCTAACACATGTTCTGTGTTAAATCAACCCCAACATAGTTCATCCAACTGCAATAGTTTATGTGAGTCCAGTAATGATAAAATGCACTCTTATCACAGTAAACTGTACTCTATCAAGAGTTGATGTGAACAATTTGCCATGTAACTAACAACACACAGTTAAATTCCTCTATATACATGTCAACCAGGCAGACTTCTGAGACATTTACATTTTAAGCGTTCAGCAGACAATCTTATCTAGAGCGACTTACAAGATGTGCATTAATACATGGTAGGAACAATCATAGTTCACGCAAGAGATCAGTGCAGTAATACAGCGATAGACATCGTCGTTGGCAGCTGCACACCATACCTGTAACACTGGGAAGGAAAAGGTTAGTCAAATGACTAACCTTTCCATCCATTTCAGTGGATTTTATTGAATAGATGAAAAATAAAGGAATCTGAATCTGAATCTGAATCTGAATAGATTTTATTGAATAGATGAAACGCACAAGGCACGGCTCTGGTGGGTCCAGCAGCGTAGAGGCACAGGAGGGACTGCCTTGTCTGCCTGGCAGCGGGGCGAAGACAGGCCCAGAGCTGGGGGTGGTGTGGAGGAGGTGGGGGATGCGGGGATAGTAGAGAGGCACGAGTGTGACCTTTTATGCGTGCAGTGTTTAAGACCACTGGCTGCGACGTGACTGGATCAATCCGGAGGTCCCCTCTGTCGAAATCTTCACAAAAGCTCCACCGGTCTCATTCTCAGATGATAATTATCTCATCTCATCTCATCTTCAGCCGCTTATTCCTAGTTAGGGTCGCTGGAGCCTATCCCAGCATGCATTGGGGCGAGAGGCAGGAATACATCCTGGACAGGTCGCCAATCCATCGCAGGGCACTACATACACCATTCACTCACACACTCATACCTACGGGCAAGACTCTCCAATTAGCCTAACGTGCATGTCTTTGGACTGTGGGAAGAAACCGGAGTACCCGGAAGAAACCCACGCGGACACGGGGAGAACATGCAAACTCCACACAGAAAGGCCCCCGGCCTGGATTCGAACCTGAGACCTTCTTGCTGTGAGGCGACAGCGCTATCCACTGCCCCAGATGATAATTACTTGTATATAATTACTTTCTGACTAAATCCCAGAAAAAAAGGGTGATAGCTTTCGATCTCCTCTTCAGGATTACTCAAGTACTTTTCACTGGCTGGCTGCTAGGGCCCCTAGTAAGCACCCCCTCCTTCCTGCTGATTCATCTTATACAGTTGTTGAATCAGCAGGGCTCCTCCCTGCAATATGGGCAGGCTTATCACCGAGCACAGTGCTTTTACGGCCGGGCTTTACAAAAAGCCAGGCTTATTAAAGCTCCCATAACAAGCACAGCAAGTAACAGTGATGCTCGTTATGTGTCTTAGCTCTGCTTTCCAAAGCTGATTTTTTTTGCCATGCCGTTCAATGTTTCACTTTCGGCATAAGTTACCCGTATACAGGATGTTTGGTTCACGGAGCTGATAGACAGTTGAGTTCAGGTGCCAAGACAGGAAGTACTGTATATCCTTATGAAACCGTTATGAGAAACGCCCAAATACAAAAATACAGTTTGTACTGATGACAGCATGTGTCTGGCACCTAAAATATCCCATACCCGATCAAAGGAAGAAAAAGCACTGTTTTGAAATTATCTGCAAAGGTACAGGCACACCACATATACATGTAAATCTCTTTTTTTGTTTTATTTTCTCAGTGATATGCTAAGCACTTACATGGGTAACAATTCACACTCTGCACGTTCATTAATAATCATGGTCATTCATCACATGTTGAAATTGTTTCAGTGAAGTCTCTCAGTTAAGTCTCAATATGATCCACTTAAAATGTAAAATGTCTTGCATTACAAACACCTTAGAAATATTGGCACGGCTATAATTAGACCAAAAATGAAATCTATTTTTTGAAAGTTTAAATGATACGTTGAAGTACATTTTTAAAAGCATTACAAATCCTGCAAAAACAAAATTAACTAAAACATGTTACTATTCACATTGGGAATGAATAAAACAACATTCCAACTTCATTACAAGCTTGTCTCTGTCATATTACTTGCACATGGTACATAAAGCCACAAAGCATTGTAGAGAAAAATGAATAATATTGCACATTTCAGGATTTAAAACTTTTCTCTCAGAAAATCTTCGGAGAAAAAAATGCCGTCTCTTCTTGCTGTGTACATGTACATGTTGGGAATACAGCACTTTATACCTAATACGGCACTTAATATATTTTGGATACAGTTTCTGATATTAAAAAAACTTAAGAGAGTAATGATACTAACAACCAACTAACGTGAATCACACTGTACTTGGAAAGTAAGGTAGAGAATTTAAAGCCATGTGAAAGTCAGGTGAGATGCTCCTGAACTTTTCCTCTGGTCCCAAAGACTGCTCACCCTCCATTCTGCAGCCACAGCTCCCCCACACATTCATCTGTGGTCTCTGATGTCATGCAGCAAGAGAAGAAACTCTCAAAAAAAAACCTTGAGCCTTCTAGTTGTCAGACAGGCAGTTGATTTGTCTTACCGTTGTTGCGATGACCGTCGGTGTACTGCTTTTTCGTGTGACTTTGACAATATTTGTCATTTTTGATACAGCTGTTGGAGAGAGGAGGCTCAAATTTGTCACAGTGGTAAGTCACTTTGGTATATCGGCTCTTTCCATATTATGCGTAAGAAACTCTCAGGTGCCGGCTGTTTGATAGATTTTAATGATGATTCTCATTATTTTTTTAATAGTTTTATATAACTTACCTCAGCTCTAATTAGTTTACAAAGCAAAAAAGTGCTTAATATGTCTTGAATGTAGTATATAATCCGAGTATTTCCTCATTATTTTGATCATAGATTGTCGTCAGCACAGTCTGACTGTGTTTCGAGTTCTGCTATGTTTGGTACATTTAAGCCCTTTCCATGTTATGCGCAAAAATGTGTACTCTCTGCTGAGTATGTCCTTGTTCCTTTGATCCTAGGCTGTGCAAATGTTTAGATTTTGTATCTGGTATTATGGGAACTATCATGCTACATTTTAAAACACATTTCATTAGAGTCATCATTTAATGGAATATATCCTCCAATTATTTTGGTCATAATTTATTGTTGTGAAAATCAGAAGCCAGTTGCAGTTGCAAACAGCTGCAATTTTATTACATTGAGCCGTGTTAAGCCTTTCCCACATTGTGGGTCAAATGTGAATGATTATGATTATGATATAATATATTCTCTTTAATTACCATCTTTGTTATCCTTCCTTGGGTCATAATAACATTTGTTTTTGCCACATAAAGCCATGCATCGCTTTGCCATTTTCACGTTGATAAAAAAAAAAATATATAAAATATATCTAAAAAGAATTTCTCCTGAATGTTCATTTTGGTCCTTGTTTGTGGTCAAGTTTGTGGCCAACCCAAGCTCTTGATATGTACGTAAAACGCTTGTTATGTACAGTACTGTGCAAGAGTTTTAGGCCACCCGAGAAAATTATGTTTAAAGCTATTTATCTGGGCAGTAAATGTGTATTTGCTTGGGAAAACACAATATAACATTAGAATAAATACAAATAAATACAATAAAAAGTAACCAGAATTTCTTGTGTTTTCCAAAAAGCTACTGATATCTTGTGGGATGGCTAGAAGAACACAGGTTTGCCTCCCACACTTCCCTTTGAGGCACTCCAGCCATTACATGTACTTTGTTTAGTTTGACAGATGTAAAATCATAGTTTTGCATCAACAAAGCAATTCTCAGCGAGCAATAGCCCACCTAACCGGATTTTGAAGATGTGGTGTTTAAGTTGTCGTAAAGAAATTTGAAGAAACTTGGCAAGTCGAATCCAGAAAACGCAGTGGAAGACCCAAAAAGCTGCCAGCATCTGATGGCCAGTGCTTAAAGGTCACTTCCTTGAGGAAGGAAGAAAATCCAGTTAAGTGCTTTTTCAGCATCTGGTCTTACAAGAAATGGTCTTTTAGGATGTGTTGCAGCTAAGAAACCATTCTTCTGGAAAGTGGAAGCCAGTGTCAGAAGGTCTTATGGAGCGATTAGTCCAAATTTGACATTTTTGGTTCACAAAGACACCAGTATGTCAGAAGAAGAGCTGGCGAGAAGTACATGTGCCTGTGTGCAGCCTTCTGTGAAGCACGGTGGTGGCTCTGTAATGGTCTGGGTGTGTGTTTCAGCCAACGGTGTAGGAGATCTGGTCAAAATCCCCTACTTTAGGCTGGCGGATGGCGTAGCGGTCTAACGCACCACGCTTCGGAGTCAGGGACGCGGATCGAAACCTGCGTCTCAACCAGACCGGCCCTGGTCATCAGCCCGATCGGAGGCGGCATTTGGCTGTCCGCCTCCGGGGGAGGGGGGAGGGAGAGCCGGCACGAGTCCGTCGAGGAGAAGGTTAAGGTGTCCGTGGAAGAATCGGCCAGGAATGTGTGTCTCGCTCCCGGAGGACGGGCGACGGACTCGTGAGGGTGGGGAATTGAAATAAAGAGAGGGTATAATTGGCAACCAAACTGGGAGAAAAGCGGAAAAAATCAGAAATACATTTAATTAATTTTTTTAAATCCCCTACTTTAAATTATGGATGCTAAGAAATATAAACAGATCTTGATTCATTATGCTGTACCTTCGGGAAACCAACTGATTGGCAAAGACTTTTATCTTTCAGCACGAAAACGACCCCAAATAGACTGCAAACATGATTAAGACCTACTTGAAGCAGATGTGTGCAGATGGAACACTCACAGTATTAGATTGGCCACCTCAGAGCCCCGACCTCAACATAACTGAAGCTGTGTGGGATCACTTGGGCAGGGAAAATAACAAAAATGAGCCGAAGTCAAAAGAAGAGTTATGGCAAATCCTGCAAGAAGCTTGGAAGAATTTACCACAGGACTGTTTGAAAAAATTACACTACAGTCTACCAAAGTGAATTGCTTCTGTTTTGCATTCTAAGGAAGCCAGACAAAATACTGACTTGTTTTATAAACACAACAGGTTTTGAGTCATGAAATGTTTTCACCCCCATCAATTAGTTTTAGTATATTAAGGCAGACAAAGCGTTTTCACGCAAACCAGGGATCTGGATGTTTATATTGGAATGCTTGTCAGTTCAATTTCAATTCAATTCAAAAACGTTATTTATCCCCGAGGGGCAATTCCTGAGGCAGGCATAGTAAAAAGGGACACCACAGACAGGACATATGAAGACAGCACATGACAAACAGACAGTGACCACATAGCAGTGACAGTACATGACAAACAGAAAGGGACTTCGGAGTTAGGAGCTCTTTAAAGTTCTTTGTGCAAGGGAGTGGGTGGCTAGCAGGCCGATGGATAAGGGGCGGCTGGTGGCGGGCTGATAGGTGTGGGAGGTTTGTCCTAGGAGAGGGAGAAGGAGGGGGCAGGGGCGAGACTGGAGTTCAATAGGCGAACAGCCTCACACATGAAGGTTGCCTTTCTCCTGTTCACACCATTCCATAAACTCTCTGAGTGAGGGCCCATGATCTTGGGCAGGGCCTGAGGACAGGGAGAGCAGCACGGCTTTGTCCGCGAACTTAACCTCAAAAAACCCCCCAATGATGCCTACAACGGTGTCTATCGCTGTATTACTGCACTGATCTTACCATGTATTAATGCACATCTTGGAAGTCGCTCTGGATAAGAGTGTCTGCTAAATGCTTAAAATGTAAAAAAATGTAAACGTAACCAGATGGCGATTAGGATGGAGGCTTCTGCAGTCATCTGTATACAAGATGAACACCAGAGGTGAGAGCACACAGCCCTGGGGGGAGCCAGTGGATGTGCGCCGGAGGTCGGAGGTATCTGTTGTTGACCAGCACCTTCTTGTGTTCTTAGGGGCGAGAAAGTCCATGATCCACAGAATCCACTGGTGATCCAGGTGGAAGCAGTTCATACGTTTGTCAGTGCCAGGATGTGGGGTTGTAGGGTGTTGAAGGCAGACGAGAAGTCCGTGAACAGAAGCCAAGCTGATGGTTTTGGACCCTCTAGGTGTTTATGGACGGTGTCCAGTGTGAAAAGTATGGCATCGGCGACCCCTCTCTCGGCGCAATACGCAAACTGAAGAGGGTCCATCCGTGTGGAGGAGGAGTGTTGACACTGAAACAATGAATTATTTAAATGTTGACCATACTGCAACTGATGAATGCTACACTTTGGTTTCCTAGCTGTATCGTCATGGCGACCGGTCACCTGTCAACGTGTACCCGACTGATCCCAACAAAGAGAGCGCCTGGCCTCAGGGTCTTGGACAGCTTACGCAGGTACTGCCCTCCTGCTGTACCTCTTTTTCATCCTGCAGGGGGCAGTGTGGAGAACTCTATGCTACCGTAGAGTTCTACTCAACTAACTGTAAAAAATGTCCATTAGACCTAAAACTATTATAGTGTGATAAGGAATGTGTATATGCACACAACCAGCTCTCCCCTGTGTCACAACCTAGTTTGAACTAATTTAACTTATTTTTTGTCTCCTACATTGTGTGTGGGGATATATTACCTGGTCATAATATATGCCCACAGCAGCAATTCAATTCAAGTTGTATTACAGATCATTTTTAATCCTTAATCATTTGTAAGGTTGTTTTTATTCCCTTGTGCTTGTCATGTGCCCAGGATGGGATGAGGCAGCAATTTGAACTGGGCCAGGCGCTCCAACGACGTTACCAAGGTTTCCTCAACGAGACCTACGACCGACACCAGGTATTTTTATTTTCACAAAAGTCTGGACCGCAAGTTGTTGGACCCCCCTGCTCTCTGATTGGCTCAATATTTAAAGGGTTTTTGAAAACAACGGCCAACCAAGGTACACGACACACCTGGCAACTGTTTCTGAGACGACTGTTGCATCGCGTACAAATGACTATATGTGCCATTACATTTTACATTTACATTTTTGGCATTTAGCAGACGCTCTTATCCAGAGCGACTTACATAGTTTACATTTTTTCTTTTACATGGAACCCATTTATACAGCTGGATATTTTACTGAAGCAATTCAGGTTAAGTACCTTGCTCAAGGGTACAACGGCAGTGTCCCCACCTGGGAATCGAACCAGCAACCTCTGAGTTACAAGTCCAGTTCCCTAACCATTACACTACACTGCACACTTACACACACTTACATTACACACTTCCTTGAATTTGCCTTCTTCTTCTTCTTTTTCGGCTTTGTCATCTAGTATGCTCAATAAAACGATATCCCCCCCGCCCCCTCTGGAATATAACATTGTCTGTCTGTCCTCTCTGGGCTCTGCAGATTACAGTCCACAGTACAGACTATGACCGGACCCTAATGAGCGCTGAGGCAAACCTGGCTGGGATGTACCCGCCCACTGGCTCACAGGTCTTCAACCCCAACCTCAACTGGCAGCCCATTCCTGTCCACACAGTGCCCCTGGATGAAGACAAGGTAAATACAGCACTGCAGAGGGGTGCTTTGGCTTCTGGACGCACCACCGGAAGGTTGTTGGTTCAGAACCTGGGTGGGGCATTACCTGAGATCCCATTAAACCTTGGATTAGCAATGTCTTTATTTCATGTACAATGAATCCTAACTGATGTTATTCGCCTTGCAAAGAGGTGGTTTGGAATCTGGACTCCAGATTGCCGTAAGGTTGTTGGTCCAGAACCAGAGTGGGATATTACATTTACATTTACATTTGACATTTTTGGCATTTAGCAGACGCTCTTATCCAGAGCGACTTACATAGTTTACATTTTTTATTTACATACAATCCATTTATACAGCTGGATATTTTACTGAAGCAATTCAGGTTAAGTACCTTGCTCAAGGGTACAACGGCAGTGTCCCCACCTGGGAATCGAACCTGCAACCTCTGAGTTACAAGTCCAGCTCCCTAACCATTACACTACACTGCACACTTACACACACTTACATTACACACTTCCTTGAATTTGCCTTCTTCTTCTTTTTCGGCTTTGTCATCTGGTATGCTCAATAAAACGATATCCCCCCCGCCCCTCTGGAATATAACATTGTCTGTCTGTCCTCTCTGGGCTCTGCAGATTACAGTCCACAGTACAGACTATGACCGGACCCTGATGAGCGCTGAGGCAAACCTGGCTGGGATGTACCCGCCCACTGGCTCACAGGTCTTCAACCCCAACCTCAACTGGCAGCCCATTCCTGTCCACACAGTGCCCCTGGATGAAGACAAGGTAAATACAGCACTGCAGAGGGGTGCTTTGGCTTCTGGACGCACCACCGGAAGGTTGTTGGTTCAGAACCTGGGTGGGGCATTACCTGAGATCCCATTAGACCTTGGATTAGCAATGTCTTTATTTCATGTACAATGAATCCAACTGATGTTATTCGCCTTGCAAAGAGGTGGTTTGGAATCTGGACTCCAGATTGCCGTAAGGTTGTTGGTCCAGAACCAGAGTGGGATATTACATTTACATTTACATTTGACATTTTAGGCATTTAGCAGACGCTCTTATCCAGAGCGACTTACACAGTTTACATTTCTTTACATACAATCCATTTATACAGCTGGATATTTTACTGAAGCAATTCAGGTTAAGTACCTTGCTCAAGGGTACAACAGCAGTGCCCCACCTGGGAATTGAACCTGCAACCTCTGAAGTTACAAGCCCAGCTCCCTAACCATTACACTACACTTCCAGCCCCAAGGGGTACATTACCCTACCCATTTCTTTAGACCTAGGTTTAGGACCTCACTCTCGTTTTAATGGCCCGTTTCAGCTTCTGGAGGTCCCTCTGTCCCCCTGCCCCCTCTATGACCATCTCCTGGAAGAGACAAGGCACACGGAGGTCTACCTCAACACTGCCCAGTTCTACAAAGTAGGTGCCCTACCACCTCACAAGCCCCAAATGAGCCTGTTTACACTTCTGAAGCCAGCCTTCATATTGGGAAATTACATTTACATTTTCCGTTTTAAGCATTTAGCAGACGCTTTTATCCAGAGCGACTTACAAGATGTGCATAAATACATGGTAGGAACAATCATAGTACGCGCAAGAGATCAGTGCAGTAATACAGCGATAGACATCATTGCAGGCATCTGCGTACCATACCTGTAACACTGGGAAGGAGAAGGTTAGTTTTTTTTTTTTATTAAGTGGAGTAAGCAGGGGTATACAGTGTAGAGCAAGTAGGCAGTGGTGATGACAATTGGCTAGATGTACAGAGTTCAGTTGTAGTGGAGTCTGAAAAGGTGGGTTTTGAGTCTCTTGCGGAAGATTCCAAGTGATTCCGCGGTCCTGACCGATTGCGGAAGGTCGTTCCACCAGCGAGGGTCAGGACAGAGAAGAGACGAGACCGTGAGGAGGAAATCAAAGTGTAAATGAATTCACATGTCCAAGGGCCTGCCACATGATCATCTAATATGGGATTCATGAGTCAGATCCATTTCTGACAGAAGGCGATTCCTTTACTTCTTTTCTTACACTTTTTGAATGCAAAAACAACGTTACCATTGGGGTTTTTTCTTCAATGATTTTGTTCCGTTGCGAAACTGATTCGTGATATAAGAAACAAACGCTTGCATTTAATTGTGAGGCAAAGCTATGTGTTAGCAAAGCTAAATGTTGATTGACTCCAGGCCTAGAGTGTATATTAGTCTCTGGGCACAAATAGCTTGTGCATGTTAAACAGTGTCAAAAGGAAACCTTTGGTTCTGGCACATTCCCACAGACTACACACACACACACACACACACTACCTGGCAAAATCTGAAATATTCACCCAGTGGAAATGGTGATTATTTCCTGCCTGGTTGTAGAAACAAAACTGAACTAAATAATATAATATCCTTTGTGTGATTGTTTCATTTTCAGTATATGCCTAATGAACATTTTTTAACAGATTCTTTGAAATGTGAGAACCACTAAATCTATACTGATTGTTTCAGTAACAAATTATTTGAAATGTGCCTAACTAGAGGGACTAGCCTGGAGAGGGACCTCGGTGTTGATATCTACGATTCCAGGGACCATAAAGCAATAGAGCCAAGGGAGACAGCTGTATGATATCTACTGGAGGCAAAACCTCCTAGAAAAGAAAAGTGAATTAAGTACACCAGAATCTAATAGCATAGCATGTGCCTGGAGGTTCTTTAGAAACAGGCTGTTGCAACAGAAAACTGATAACCAGATCGTCAGGGTGGGGTCCTGCACTGCCGTCCTTAAATAACCATCCCAATCACCATGTTGAGACATCAAGGGTTGCCAAATGGCAACAAAACCAGAACAGTAACAGCACGGAAACAGGAAAACGGGGACCTGAATGGATGGAAACACGTAGACTGAAACTTGAAACATGATCTCCAAGTCCAAAGATATTATGCATGTCAACAATAGGATAGAACACTTTTGGTAGCTTGCTCATTCCTAAGCAACTAATAGACATGTGCGCTCCCTACCTCCTTATCCTAATTATGTCTGTAATGGGGGTCACCAGAAAAAACGGCCATCTAGGGAGGCCTTTCAGGTTAATGGTTTCCTTCGTAACATCCAGTATCCAGAAGAAGAAGGTTTTCAGCAGAGTGTATTGTTGTTCTCATGTGCATTCACTACTGTAAGTCGCTTCGTCTCAAATGGAATTTCTGGAGATGTTGCAGAACAAAACGGGCCTGAAGAACATCACGCTGGACTCGGCGTGGAGCCTCTACGACACGTTGCTCTGTGAGGTAGAAGGAACCGTTTGGAACATTGAGGCAGTCGTCCATGCTATTCTGTGTTCAACGGCTCTATGGCTTTATTTACCGCACACAACACTGGGCCTGAGATCAGTGTTGGCATGTTCTCAGGCTCAGCTCTGGTAAATCAGCTGGATTGCCTGCCAGAAACATAGTGGCCTGTGGTGCTGACCCTGGATCAGTTCAGAGTTCGTTTTGAACAACTTGATATTGCTTGCATAGTCTCACTTGTCAGGCTCATGACTAACCTGACTAACTTCCCACTCTGATGTGGTGTAACTTCCGGGGATGTGCTTTGCTAATAAACCGATGGTCGGTTACTACTTCTGACGAATCCCTCAATAGAGTGGGATAAACTGCCCCAGTCAACCAAATCCACCATCACAAATCTGATGGCAACAATCAGATTGTAGGAAGCCTAGGTCAAAGTTAACTAAATTATTCAGGGGCTCTATCAGCGGTTGAGTGTCGAGTCGAGACTATTGCTTGCTTGACAATGTTGTGCGAATAGCACCAGCTCAAGGTGTTCAATATCCATCCAATAATGGCACATGACTGCATTGTGCTACAATAACAAATAACAGTCATTTGTAAGTAAGTAGGCTAAATATTAGCACAGCTCGCTAACAATGTGTGTTTTTCAGTGAAAACTGAAAGTGATGGGCCTTAAATTATGGTAAATATCAGTTTAATCTGAGATGGTTTGCTCTTTCTTTAAATAAAAAATCTAATCCAGGTGTTTATCGGTGAAAGTCAGGTTAAACAGAGAATGCTGGGCCTTATGAATAAGGGCTGGGCTTCTTGATCCCGCATCAGTGCAAAGGAAGATATTTTCTGAGATCGACCATCTGCGGCTCTCCAGGGTTTCCTCCATTTGCTTTGCCTTCCTTGGTGGTTAAGCAAAAATATGTCGTAAAAGCATAACTGGGAAGCTGCATGTTAACATCATCGTCTGGTGCTCCTGCTCCTCCAGCTGTGACCTGGTGGTGATGCATGTAACTTTGCGGTCAACTTGTTTTGTTCGTTGGACCTGCTTCATCAGTTCCACTGTGCAAAGACACAGTAATAAATTCTCTTCAAGCTGAAAAAACAATTATTTTAGTTGAGACCAAACTGAGATGAAAACATTACGCCGCCCACTAACTACTACTTAACCAATGTTCTGTCACTCGTGTTGCTGTTCCCATGTTTTAAAAAGAATGCATTATAAAAAGAGTTCATATTTATCTAGAGGGCATGGAGAGCCAACGTGTTCATCTAATGTGGCCTTAAGTCATTCTGAGTTTGTGTTTCGTGTTTTAATGGGGAGTCATGACATCTGGGTCTCTCTGCCTTCTGCTGTGAGCCACATGTCTGTCTGTCTGTCTGTCTGTCTGTTCAGGCAACTCACAAGATGCCCCAGCCCTCCTGGGTGAACCAAGAGGTCATGGAGACACTGGAAAAGATCAATGATTTCAGCTACCAGATCCTGTTTGGGTTGTACAAGAAGATAGAGAAGTCAAGGGTCCAGGGAGGTGAGCTGGCTCTGTACTGGCCACACTGTACCACTGCCCACAGTGAAGACTCTGCTGGCCATATCCCCACACCCCATATCTCCATATCTCCATGTTATCAGCTTTATCAGTTCCTTGCTGCAGTGTTTAACTCAAGCATACCCCATGGAGCAAAATTAGTGCCTGCAGATTGGTACTCAAACCATCTGATTTATGTAATTGTTGTCGTTTGACACTTTTTTTTGTCTCGCCTAAGTTCTGAAAGTGTTTGATTTAGAGAACGCGGGAGAAACAATGATATCAAAGCCACCTAAGACTTCATTCATGATATAACACGTGTCAGAAGAACTGAGCAGATCAAAGGAATGACAGCAACGGGTCATTTGCCAGTGCCTAGAGGGTCACTAGGAGGCACTGATACAATGGCAGAAAGTGTGGCTGACATAGACCCACTCTAACACCAGGGGATGAAGCCAATTTAACTCCCAGTCAGAGTCAGATAATGACATAAATCAGGCTCAGACTCTAACTGACAATCTCCGGTGCATAGGGAATATCCTGCGCTGCATTCAAAATCATAAAGTGCTTTTCTCCCAAAATTTGTGGCATACCGTTCCAGGAATGAGATTGTGACTGCCCAGTGTGTGGATTAGAGACAAAGTGAAGCTGACCTTTGAAGGCTCCATCACTGCCGCTGGTGTTCTGGAAACAACTGGGAAATGTCCTCCCCCACACAGAGGATTCAGATCCCACACTGCCACTCCCGTCGGCTCAGCTGTGTGACTGTTTTACGCCATCCTTCCTAGGTGTTCTCCTTGGCCAGATCCTGAAAAACATCACACAGTTTGCAGTCCCCATCGACAGGAAGCTGAAGATGATGGTGTACTCAGCAGTAAGGCCAGCACCACCTATGTCCGTGAAAAATTCATATGTCCCTTAATGTGTACAAATATATGTAGAACAGTTGTATATAAAATATTTCCAACTCATGCATTCGTTCAAGTCGTACATCAAGGCTATTTGATTCCAGTCCTTGAGGGCCACAGTGTCTGCAGGTATTTGCATCAGCCACGTGCTACGCCGCCTGATTTCACTAACTAGCTCACCTCCCGGAACAATGAAGTAAACTAATTAGTGAAATCAGGTGGTGTGGTGCGAGGTTGAAGCAAATACCTGCAGACACTGCGGCCCTTGAGGCCTGGAATTGAATAGCCCTGTCATAAATACACAAACAACATGATGCATTGTAGCAGCAACAGGCGGGGGTGGGTGTTAGGTTACCTATGAGGTAATATGAGGTAATACAAGGCCCCTAATCAGCTTCCAGCCAGTGTAGTTTGGTTTGTGTGACCACTCAGAGGGTGCTATGACTCCACCTGCTTGAGCCATCTTGCCCTCACATATTGGCTGTTCAACACTCTTCCCCGTCTTTAGCCACATAATGTATGTATGTATTTACGTATGAAAGTGTACGTACTCTATATGTATGGCTGTAAATACACAAAGTTTATACACATATATTTTTGGCATTATAATGTGTTCTGAAAATGTCTACATATGGAAGTAGCACAAATGTCTATATTTGAAGACCTTACATAACCGCGTAGCAGACATCCTGCACACCAGCAGCCACTCTGGTCGATCAGACGCCTGCAGTATGCCTGTGCAGAGCTGCGCATGAAGTGTACCCCTCCAATGCAGTGGTGTCTCAGTCCAGCTGCTGGACCACAGGGTGAAAAGAGGCACTGGCCAGCAGAATGCACTTTGGAGGAGACCGCATGCTTACAAACCCTTTCAAATTGATGGATGGTGTTGCAGTGATGGGACGGGCCTGCAAATACAATTTTGCATTAAGAATGTTGAGAAAAAGAAAAAAGTGGAAGAAAAATTGATTATAAAAGAGTAATGCACTTGAGTTTTCATCACTTTTTTTGGTCTAGTCGTTGATCTGGTCGAGAGGTCTAATTACTGGCACTGCTTCCTTTTTATAATTTGTGCAAATGTCTTTCCGCTCATCACTGAATCCTTAATAAATCGATGTGTGTTTCGCAGCACGACACAACAATAATCGCACTGCAGTCAGCCCTGTACCTGTTCAATGGGAGACAGCCCCCCTACGCCTCCTGCCACATATTTGAACTGCTCCAAGAAGATGATGGGTATCTTTTAAAAAATTCAATTTAGGGTGGCATTAATGAGTAGTATTCAGGGAACTGGTCTTGTAACCACAAGGTTGCTGATTTGAATCCTGCTCTTGTACCCTTGGGAAAGGCCCTTATCCTTCAGCAAAGTACTTGTATATTACTAGTTATATTATTCATTATATTATTCGTTATAAACCAAAACAGTTTCAATGTCTTGTTTTGGTTTACAATAGGACTTCTCAAGTTCTATGCCATAGGATATTACAATATTCCAGACAAAAAATGTTTCAAGTTACTTTAAGCAAAGTCTAAACAGGGAAAGAGTACCACAGTGCTCACCAATATTCTCACCATTAGGGGGGGTCAGTGAGTGGCCAATTACGTCATTGTTAGCCCATTTTCAGGAGTCACTATATTGTTAGCTAGCAGGCTAAAAATACAGCATTGTAATTCAGGGTTACTGACATAGGATTCACATGTCTCTTAGTTGAAGGGTGGAGTCTTAAGCAAACAAACCATACATTTCTGAATAACGAACTACCAACATAATTTAAAGGAAGTTCTCTGCTTCTGGTTGTGTCCTTAGATCCTTCTCAGTGGCGATGTACTTCCGGAATGACACCACCAAGGACCCATACCCCCTGGTGCTGCGAAACTGCACGCAGTACTGCCCCCTGCAGGACTTTGTAAGACACACCAAGCCCGTTATCCCTGAGAACTGGGAGGAAGAGTGCCAGGTGGTGAACCAGTATGAGAAAGGTAACTTAATGGCATATATTAATGTACAAATTCTGCTGAGAGAATTATGCTTGGCCCCATTTTGACAACAAGTGGTTGGTCCATCGGCATTAATAGGTTAGGTAATGTATAAAATATAAAATCATAAACTAGCACTGTTATCAGATAAAGAATTGATGGTGCGCTTGTGTGTCTTCGATCGTTCCAGTGCAGACCATTGCCCTGGCTGTAGGTGGCTTCCTGCTCGGCACCATCCTCCTCCTCGTCCTACTCTGCTGGCTGTGTAACCGAAGACATAACTAAAAAGGCGCGAGTTCAATGTGGGCGACTGCTGACAGTCTCCTTGGAAACAGGAGCCACGGGAATCAAAGAGCACGCACCCCCACCACCAAACTTCCAGAACGGGTGTCTACAACTGGGCGAGGAGCGGAGAGACTACTTTTAGCCCTTTTTTTACGGGGACCTTGAATAGCCTAGTGCCCAGACGCTTAGCCGTAGCTTCTAAGCAAACGGTGACCAAACGGTCAGGAAAGAGCCCTTTGAACTTGTTGGATCGTTGCATCATAAATTAAGGGGTTGGGCTTTTCGTATTGAACTAATCATAATGCTCGTTTTCCTTGCAAGACAAAGATCGCCCCATCATACACTTTGCTAGTGAGAGGTCTTGTCGCCCACGCCGGACAAGTAACCAGCATTATTGACTGTAGCGTCACCCAGCATATCTCAAAATCAACCAAGAATTGGTTAACTGACCACAAAATGACTGTTTTGCAATGGCCATCGCAGTCTGCAGGCTTGAACCCAATCGAAAAACGTTTGGTTTAAATTGAAGAGGGCAGTGCACAAGCACAGACAGAAGGATCTGAAGGATCTTGAAAGATTCTGTATGGAGGAATGATCAAAGACCCCCCCCCCCAATATGTTCACCAATCTCATAAACCACTATAGAAGTGTTAATTTTTAAGGCAGATTTATTTTTTTCGATTTTATTTCAAATAAAAGGTTGCCAATAATTGTGACATATCTTTTTGGAAAATCTTTCTCTGAACAATTGTATTTGTATAAAATAATATAATTGTAACTTTTCATTGAGCTTACAATATAGCTCACGACCTGGATTGTTTCTTTTATATAGCATTTTTGGTGCCAATAAATCAAAATAAATTAATAAGCACATACATTTAAAAAATTACATGTTTAAATATGTTTCAGGGTACAATGAAGCAGCAGAATTTGTAAGATACTTTGACCAACACTGGAAGTCTTAAGTGTTTGAGGATGCGAGGGGAAAAGTAGCCTATAAATCTATAAACATTCTGTAACAGTTAGCAGCGTGCGTTTTGAAGCGTATTGCGGTGGAAAATAATAATAATATATGCCATTTAGCAGACGCTTTTATCCAAAGCAACTTACAGTAGTGAATGCATACATTTTTCAGTATATGTGGTCCCAGTGGGAATTGAACCCACAACCTAAGCGTTGCCCAACGCTGTGCTCTACCAACTGAGCCACACAGAACCACGTAATAGTTTACGTAAAGCCATAAAGCAAACCCAAATTACAGTGCACGTCCATAACGGAATGTCATAAGCCATAACAGCATTACCATTTGAACGGCTATATCTAGGGTATGGTGCAAGCTACAACAAGCAGGCCTACTCACTTGTGCCATTAGGTGGCAACAAGCGTTAAAAGGCCAGATATATTCTATAGATAAACGTAGGCTACTGTCATTCTATTGCCCCAGAAACAGGAAGTGACATTGCCCAGTCCCAACCAGTTGACGACTTCAAAATACCCCAGCATTACGGTAAGTGCGCCCTCTAGGAGTTTCTAGGTCTATGTGTTGGAGCCGTCTGGGTTTGATCATATCGTTTATAATTATATAATTATGCATAAACTCATAGCTACCACGTATGCTTATGAAACCATAAACACCATCTTGAACAA
Organism: Aldrovandia affinis; assembly: GCA_029706075.1. Lineage (NCBI taxonomy): Eukaryota > Metazoa > Chordata > Actinopteri > Notacanthiformes > Halosauridae > Aldrovandia > Aldrovandia affinis. Next base: position 8,095,773 of record JAINUG010000017.1, on the reverse strand, counting down.
GACCCTAATATCAACTGACATCAATGTTATTCGCTATATGGCTAGCTAGATCACAAGCCAATGTAATGCTTATTTGAGATTGATCACTTCACTTCATCCTTACGACTTCCCCACTTCCCCACTAGTCTAACCACTTCGCCTCCCGATTAGACATCGTCATATCGCTTTGCCTCTTCGTTTGCTTCCCATTATCTCTGACCCCGTCGACCCATCATAAGCGTTTTCCACAAAATATTGATTGTGTATGTGTGTGAATACATGATCGGTATCGGCATAGTTGTTCCCCGGCGGTTACATCCCCCGACCGCCACAAACTCTACTGACCCAATCCTGAAAGAAACACATAAGAACCGCGCCGCGCTCGCGCTGTAATTGGTCCTCGGATGCAGTGCAGTGCGGGGGGGATTGAATGTAGCCTACTTAAAATAATAATGGGCAGTTTGAAACCCAACGCTGAAGATCCAATTTGACAAAAATATGAATTCCACTACTATATACCTGGATATTCCTTGACACTGAAAAGACTGTCTCTGTTTCGCGGGTCCGGCTGCTGGGGCATTTCCCTCCCCCTCTCTTCTTTTCTGTTGCAGCTCTAAGTTCTCTTGCTCCTGTTTTTTTCGAATGTGCTTAAATAAATTGGTCGTGTTGCCACAGTAGCGAACAGCCTTCCTACATACGTTTTCATTCATTTGTGCATTACATTACATTACAGGCATTTGGCAGACGCTCTTATCCAGAGCGACGTACAACAAAGTGTTATGCGTGCACTAAGAAGTGTGTTCACATGCCCAGAACGTGATCTAACGTTGCACCCTTGTCGGAAGATGACAACGTTGTTCGCAGATACAGTTCCTCTACTCTTTGATGAAATAAAAATGGGTACAACGTAGAAGAGAGAGACGGATCCGTTTTTTGTATCGATCCTATTGACGCTAGTATCGATACTCAAAACAAGACCTATTGTGGTGATACTTTTGGTATCGATCCGCCCACAACTAGTTTCCTGTTCCTTCAATGTATACATTGTTGCTATTGCAATTGTAGTACGTTTATCTGCTCCACGTCCCCGTATCCCAATATACTCCCATTACATTTTACATTTTAAGCATTTAGCAGACGCTCTTATCCAGAGCGACTTACAAGATGTGCATTAATAGCCTACATGGTAGGAACAATCATAGTTAGCGCACGGGATCAGTGCAGAAATACAGCAATAGACATCATTGCAGGCATCTGCGTACCATACCTGTAACACCGGGAAGGAAATGCAATGTATTAATGTAGTAATGTATTAATGTGGTTTCTCATGGGATGCCTTTGCAGTTCCAGTTTTGGATATTTTACAAGCCGGAAACCCGCTATCAAGGAAAGCGTTGCTTAGTGATCACAAACACTAATCCATGGTATTTGTTCATTGTCACTTTCAAATTGCGACACTGCGTGGCTAACCATTGCTTAAAAAAGCCCATTGTTTTCGCCGTCGGTGTCAAATCGCAACCATTAGTTTTGTTTTGCTTTGTTTTCAGTTTTTCTTTGCTTTTGCTTTTCTGTTAAGCACTTTGAGACCACTCTGCGATGAAAGGTGATATATAAATGAGGGTTACTATTATTATTATTATTACTTTTAACAATAAGGATCGAGGTAGCCTGTCATCAAATAGTAGTTATTATGAGTGGTCAAACAAACCAAGTCGGCCATTAGTGTGGTTCTGTAACAGTCCTGTGCACTCAGAATAGGATTGGTCTAATTTCCTGTTTTAAATGGGTCTGACCTTTGGACCTTTTTGAACTCTAGGCCAACGAAGGTCAGAACTCTGGGATGGAAATAGAGCACACAATGCATGGAAAGCTGAGCCATTTCAGGTTTTACTGGAACCATATTAGCATACTGAATGGAAGCCACTTGGTGGATTTTACTTATAACTGTGACCTGTATCTATGGCTCAAACTGCTACGCGTTGGGAGTGCTATTGCCCAACTGTTGCACCGTGACCCTCTCTAGCAACCCTTGAATATGTCTTCATTTTTTGTCTTGTCTTATTCATTTCTTAGCGTGCCACAATTTTGTCACGGCGCTCGATGCAGTTTTTTTAGGTGCATGAGGTGTAGAGATCAGTGTGAACAAAGACTGAGAAGTATGTATACATTAACGAAGCCATTATGCATTATAACACACAGCCGTGTAAATAAAATACATTATTAATTGTGCCCTCAGATTCTGTTTTGATGGCTCCTTACAAACGAAGCATTCCATACTTGATTTAAGGAGAGAAAAACAGCTCTGTAATTATATGACAAACGTGGATGGTGTGAAACAATATTTAGGAGAGTAGCCTAAGAGTAGCCTACTTTATTGCAATAGAAAAGAACACAATGGCAGATATGACGACGACAAAAGCTGGTCAAATAGAAACGGACACAGGTTACAAACACTTTTCAACTTCAGTGTTTTGAAGCAAGGGAGAGAAAAACATGGTTGCGTTGTGTCAGCACACGGTGCAGGACAAAGGCGGCTCAAAATACGAGACGATGAGAGCATTTTTAAATGTGTGGCCACAATGAGGCGCTACGGTAAAAGTGCAACCAAGACAAACGAACTCACACACGTATACACAAGCACAAATATAACAGATATTAGATGCCTTGAGATTAAAAACAAGAGTTAAACGGATATCCATAGCCAGGTTAATAAAGAATCAATTTAATAGTGTCTTGGTAGCATTTAATCTGCCGATCACCAATCACAAATATTGCCTATATAAATACATTGCAATTGCAGTATTCCGTGTTTGCATTAAAGGGATTGCGTTTAACCACGAACAATGTGCAGACGGAGGGGGATCTTCTTACATGCACTTTTTAAACGTTTGGGTAGAAGACGTGTCTGGTATTTAAATGGGAGCGATCTCATTTTCCACCTTATGTTACGTTTTCAGTGTGAATATTTTACTGTACATGCTTCAAGTCCCGCCCTGTTATCACAGTTCGTCCAATCAAACAGTACCGTTTTCCCAATGAGCACCAATTGAAATATGGATTCGTGCGGGGTTCTTAGACCCATACGTTTGGTCTAGATCAAAGTCCCCCAGACGTTCCTGCCTCCAAACCTGTGACCGGCTGTTTTGTTTCTTCTGACTTGGTGTCGCGATGGCCTTCGCGGTGCTGCCTCCGTGTCAACCGCCTCAAATTGCGACGCTTTTCCTGATATCGCTGACAGCATTTGGTCTTTTAAACACAGCGTTTGGAGAGAGGAAGCTGAAATTTGTCACAGTGGTAAGTCATCTTTGTATAGTAGCCACTAGCCAGCTAATGCATAGTCCTAACGTTACTAGATCAGTACGGTGCAATCATGCAGAACGGTTGTGTGTCTGGCTACAGTAGATAGCAACTGAACTTTCGACCGAACGGAGTTGCGGTCATTTTAGCAATCGACGTACAAGTGAGTGGTGAATCATACATCTAACAATCTCTGTTATACATCTAACCATCTCATCTCTTACTAAGTTACTGGCCCTGTTTTTAATTTGCTAGCTTGTGATGGGGGTGGGGGGGCTGTCATTGCCATTGGTGTACCTAGCACGCAACATTTGACACCCCGTGCATGCACGGACATAGTCAATCACCAGTTTGCGACCCAGACACTCCACAGCTTCATAATAAACGGCTGCTGCCAGTAATCGGTGTGTTTGTAGACTGCGTGTGTTTGTAGACTGCAATTCCACTCCACCGAGGGGGTGCCCAACCTCCAATCTCCAGGGATATAAACACGTAATTTAGTAGATAACAACGGGTAAACTCTGTAAGTCATCCCCCTGAGGTGGATATTTGTTGTGGCTTGGTGTTACTGAAGGATCTGTTTATTGCCATTCAGTAGCTATAGGGACCAGGTCAATGTTTTTTTTGGCACGAAAAACGCAACACATCGAGCCAATCTGAATGCTGCTGTATTTCGCACCCTCCATGTCCAATTATAAGCGTGGCTGTATGCTACGGGGCTTTTTTCTTGTATTTTGTTTGTCATTTTGCATGCAGTTGAGTGCGAATGCTATCATTTATTATGACAGAGTGACTTTTGTTTTAGGTAATGAACGTTATTCCAGAGCAGTTAACAGCGGCGAACAGGCTAGTATTTCGACAATTGCTACAGGATAGACAGTATTGTGCTTAACATGTGTTCTCAGTCAAAAACGGGTTAACTCACAGTGAACTATACATTATGCCTGATGTATGCAGAAGGACATCTACAATGGGTACCGGAAATAAATGACCCATGCAAAGTAGTAGCCTTTGCATTAGGAAAAGGAAGTAATACACTCTTCTCTGCAATAGAATATTATGCTGGACCTGTGAAATCACCAATATTTCACTACTGGTGGCAGTGGTACCAGTATGATGTATGGTGGTTAGGGAACTGGGTTTGTAACACTAAGGTTGCAGGTTTGTTTAAGCCCTGTGCGACAGTGCTGTTGTACCCTTTGAGGAAGGTACTTAACCTGAATTGCTCCAGTTAATACGCAGTTGTATAAATCGATTGTGATGTGGAGAAATGTAAGCTGTGTAAGTCGCTCTGGATAAGAGCGTCTGCTAAATGCCTGCAATGTAGTGTAGTGTACTGTCTTTGTGAGGGTGAACCTTGCAGAGGAGTAGGCCTACACAGTTTGTGGTCTTGCCTTGTAATCTAAACCTAATGTTGACCCTGGTACAGGTAACAACCCATTGACACCAGTTGAGGTGAAATACTTTGGACTTTGGTTTAAAAAAAACAAAATCCTGTTTGGCCTGTGTCAGTGGCTTGTGTCTTAAAATCACCAATATATTTGATAGTTTGTGATAGCGTGGTCGGCGTGCAGAGTCCAAAGGCAAACCAAGTCCGGTATTAGAACGTTCAAAGAAACATGGAGGCCCATTCGGGGGAACAGATTGATGAACTGCAGCGATCTTGTTTTGCCGAGGCGGTTGCGTGAGTGGCCCCTTTTTGTGGTCTTGTGCATTTGCAAGGGCAAACGTCACGGAAGCGCAACCTCGCGGGAATCCTTACAGTCTTTCTGCGCTGCGCGGCAGCTTGCAGCAGCACCCTGGGTCCTCGCGCGACAGAGTCCCGCTCATGAATCCCTTCCCCAGTGTTTTGGAACTTGGGCTTGCGTAGGAAGTGGCTTCTAATCCAATTTAAATGTATGTCAGTGGCTTGGAGTAGCAGGTTTTGGGTGGCCGTAAGCAAGCAGAGACACTGTTCTCGCCTGAGCTGAGAGCCTGGTGACCACAAGCTTCCTGGATCTCTTTAGTGTGAAGTGTCTGGTGTAGTTGGAGAACAGAGCAACGTCCGTTTTTTAAAATAAGATTTTCTATATTTGAATATCTATTGCACATTTCCTTTGTTCACACTGGAATCTGGAGTCCCTAGTTTCTGCATAACATATGGGGTAAAAAAAAAATAAGTTTGAAATCATCTTCACTTGAATAAAATCAAAAAAAGTTTATTTGTATTTCTTCAAGCTTCCAGGATTGAATGGGTTAATGAGTTCACGGATGCTCTTTTCAGGAAGGGTACTTTTAACATGAATAACCAGTTGTTCTTGCGGGGGGTTGTCAAGCACCTGAAATAACCTGGTGGTTGGTGTATTCTCTCCCTGACACGCATCTAGCTGTATCGCCATGGTGACCGGTCACCTGTCAAGGCCTACCCGACTGACCCCTACAAGGAGAGCGCCTGGCCTCAGGGCTTTGGACAGCTTACGCAGGTACTGCCCTCCTGCTGCACCACTTCATTTGATCCTGGAGGGGGCAGTGTGGAGAACCCTGTGGCACCGTGAATGCCTGTTGATGTAACTGAAAACATGTTGTACACACTAGACCTAAAACATTTGTTAAGAGTGATAAGAAATGAGAGTGTTAGGCTAATTGGAGAGTCTAAATTGCCCTGTAGGTGTGAGTGTGTGAGTGAATGGAGTATGTACCCAGGTATGTACCCAGGCCGCCATTGTAAATAAGAACTTGTTCTTAATGGCTTGCCTGGTTAAATAAAGGTTAAATAAATAAAATAAAAGAGCCTTGGGTGGCGTAATGGTCAAAGCATTTGCCTGGAATGCAAGTTGCCCACTGCAGCCGTGGTTTGAAACCCGGCTGTGCCCGTCTCTCTCTGGTCGAGAGCCCCGTCAGGGGCGACGGTTGGCTGACTGCCCCCAGAGGGAGGGGGGAGGGTGAGCTGGAATGTACTCCCACTGGCTTGGTGGATTGCAATGCAAATTGTGGGTGAGACTATTGTGGTTGACTCTATTGTTTCCACAGGAGGTTTTAATTCCAATCCTGTTGAGCTACTTCTTATGCGTCTAGGATTATTTGTGCTCTTTAAACATTTAATATCTTTAATTCAAATGGTTAAACATATATATCATATTTTACTATTTCAATATGAATGTTTCATTTAAACATTGAATATATTGGATAATATATTGAAAAGTTGCGAGAAATTTTATTGGAGTTCATGCCGCTGTTGTTTGTGCAGAAAGGTTTTTAATTTCCGATCATATAGAGCTACTTGTGTGTAAAGTGTTTGTGTGAATACATTTATTGGGATTTAATTCAGATATTTATAAAACAAGTGTTTGATATAAACATGTTTTAAACATCTATATTTAAGTTAAATATTGAATACATTTAATAATATTTAATAATATACTTAGAAGTTGTGAGGCAATCCTGTTGTTGTTTGCACAGGAAGTTGTTTTTATTCCTTGTGTTTGTCATGTGCCCAGGATGGGATGAGGCAGCACTTTGAGCTGGGCCAGGTGCTCAAACGACGTTACCAAGGTTTCCTCAATGAGACCTACGACCGACACCAGGTATTTTTCCTTTCGCAAAAGTCAAAAGGCCACTGTTGTTGGAAAACAATAACAAAACAATTTCACCATACTCAGACACCGAGCCAGTGTTGACTGACTCCACGGGCTGCAAGACACGCATATTGGAGTCAGCAAACATTGTCTGTACGTCCCCGGACCAAAGGCTGTGTTTCCCCTACATAATTAAACTGCTCGTGTTCTCACACGCGTACGTTCTAATGATTCATATATGAGCTTCACCCCTCTGCCCTCTGACTTGGCTCCGTATTTAAAGGTTATTATCTAGACAAAATATCCTGGAAACAAAATCTTCTGACAAAATATAATTGTTCTGTAGTTCAACTGTTCATAATGCTGTGCTATTTGGTGGTCTACTTGTTTTCTGATTGCTTCTTTTGAAAAGATTGATGCCACCCATTCTGCGTGTCATGGAGTCTTGTGTGGAAAAGTTCTGTGGAAGTAGCTCATTTAGGATGTTGTTGAGCTTCGATCACTTTTCGAAAAATCACATTATGATTGATCACTCAGGTCGGACAGATAATTCTTTGAACCATTCCTCTGACCGGAAATGGCGATTTTCAGCTGATCGAGTCTTGATTCTGTGGAAACCCGTGAGCCAATTCAGATGAGCGCAGCGCTGAAAACGAACATGTCCTTAGTATGGCTTTTCATCAGTTTAAAGCTTGCAGTTTGTCATGTCAATCGAAAATAAGCGAGGAACAACCTCGATAATCAGACACTTGAAAAGTCATCACCCAGGTACCAAGTCGATGCCCAAATTCTGACGGTAGTATACCGAAGAATCAATTAACATTAACCATTTTCCATTAATAGAACATAGTGGTAGTGCCCTGACGTAGGCTAATAATGCCCTGCTGAAGCAAAACTGAAATCATTATGTTAAGCACTCAGTGCTATTCACTCATACAAATCGAACTTATTAGACCTAATGATAAATTCATTTTTCTAGAAACCACAAATTGTGTATATAAATTATTTGAACAAACAGCAGCAAGGGAACTATATTACATATAGAACATATTTACATGTCATATTTATAGTAAACAAATAAAAAAACAAATTAGAATCATAGGTTCGAACTAACCTGTTTTCCATTAGGCGGTACTTAATTATTTAATGGAAAAAGGGCTTGTGTCATCTGTCATCAGAATGGAAAATTAGGGTCAACTTAATTGCCCAAATGCTATTCATCATTGAAAATTTGCCAAAAAAAAAAAGCTCTGTCCAGTAACAGAAGGTTTTTAGTGAGACCCCTGCTGACCTGAGAACAATTTTCTATTAAAGCAAAGTTACAAAAATGTTTGTGTAAGTTGTCAATTATTGTTTTTAGGGACAGATATCCTCTTGATCTTTTTGCAGCAAGGGAACTATATTACATATAGAAGATCCTTTGTCTCAGGCAAAAGTAGGAACTGCAGCTATCGCAGAGGTAGATAGAACACGTGTTCTTGCACTCAATGATTTTCCCTGTTGATATCTTAGCAGCATTTCAACATTATACGAGCGGAATCATTTTCCATCTGCCACACAAGGAAGATCAGCTGTCACTCAGTGCAAACTAACCTGAATAAACCAAATGAACAAACGGACAGGTGAGTTACAGGTAATGCATAACTGCACGATCCTCTTTTTTTACTCTGCAGATTATAGTCCGCAGTACAGACTATGACCGGACCCTAATGAGCGCTGAGGCAAACCTGGCTGGGATGTACCCGCCCAACGGCTCACAGGTCTTCAACCCCAACCTCAAGTGGCAGCCCATTCCTGTCCACACAGTGCCCCAGGGTGAAGACAAGGTAAATACAGCACTGCAAAGGGGTGCTTTGGCTTCTGGACTCAACCACCGGAAGGTTGTTGGTTCAGAACCTTCAGAACCATCAGTACCTGAGATCCCATTAGTCCTTGGATTAGCAATGTATATTTGTCATGTACAATTAATCCAACTGCTGTTAGTCACCTTGTAAAAAAAATGGGAGTCTGTTCAAGAAATATGCATTTAGATGAAACGGTATTTAACAAATCATGGATAAATCCACAGTCATGCCAATGAAATTCTGATCTTTTCAACGGAAATTTGTGTGAGTGACCTGTGTGCCTCTCCGCCAACAGCTGACGCTCTTTGATTTGTGAACGAGAGCTTGCTCATGTTTTTAACGCCTCGTTTCAGCTTCTGTCGTTCCCTCTGCCCAACTGCCCGCGCTTCGACAGTCTCATGAACGAGACCAAGCACACGGAGGCCTTCCTCAACATGACCAGGTTCTACAAAGTAGGTTCCCCGCCACCCTCCCAAGCCCTTGTGAAGTCATATAATATAACCTATGGCTTTTATCCGAAGCAACTTACAGTAGTGAATGTATACATTTTTTCAGTATATGTGGTCCCAGTGAGGATTGAACCCACAACCTTAGCGTTGCCAACGCCGTGCTCTACCAACTGAGCCACACAGAACCACCTTTAGCAGCCGTGCGGTCGTGAGTTCCGAGTGCGTGCTCCTGAACGATCCCCCCACTTTCCTCTCAGGACTTCTTGGAGATGCTGAAGAACAGGACCGGCTTGGAGAACAGCACCATCGAGTCCGTGTGGAGCATCCACGACACGCTGTTCTGCGAGGTGAGAGTCGCCCCCTCCCCCGAGGAGCATTAAGGCGGTTAGGCGGCTGGCCTCTTTGGCTTTGTGTCTGTATGTACTGCACGAAGCAGGGCCCTCGAGGGGTGCCGTGGTGCAGGGGTAGGCAACCCTTTTCCCTGAGAGTCGGGAGGTTTCTCTATTCGGCTGCAGCGGGCAGCCCAGGTCTACTCATCGCAGGCGTCTACGGGGTGTCTGCGGATCTTTGCGCCTCTTTGACTCTTCGGCTCTGTGACTTTACTCGCCGCACTCAGCTGGGCGTGAGAATGGTATTGTTTCGTTAGGGGCGGACGAGCTTCCTCTCTCGTAGGCTGTGGTCCTGAAAGTTTTTTTGAAATGGAGATCTTTGTCTCGCACGCGGTTGCGACCGCACTTCTCCCCTCGGTTCAGGAACGGACCGGTTCGGACCGCCCTGTAGAGGGACAGTGACCGTGGCCCGCACTAACCCTCGAGTCCTTTAGCAGTTTTTTCAGTTGTTTTTTCGCGTAAAGTTGTGGTGGTCGGTTTAAAGTAAGGGTTTCGGATCCTGCATCGGTGCAGTAGCTGGTGTACACCCTGTACGCCCTTTGGCCCTCTAGGACTTCCTGTGTTTGGCCCTCTGGTGACTTCCTCGTGCAGTCTGGGGGATTGTCCTGGTGGTTCAGCAACTGTTGGTAATTGTGAAAGCGGATCCCAGAAGTTGCATGTTTACGCTGCCCGCTGCTCTTGTCTTGTGACCGTTTCGAGGTGACGGTGACATGTGATTTCACAGTGAACTTTGCCTGCTCTCGGGCCCTGTTTAATCGGTGTTATTGCCTGTAGATAGAGATGAGAAAATCCCCTGCATGAGAAGAGTCACAGGGTCAAGAAAGGTATCAATATTGCGACTCCCTCAGAAGGAAGCACGCTTTAACGCTGCAGGTTTGGTTGAGATCGAACTCGACAAACCTGCTGACTGCTGCTTTCAGATCCTGTGAAACCGGGTGGCTGTTGCCTTTTCAAAGAGACACGGAGCAGAAACCTGTTTGCCTGTGCCAGGAGTGGCTGGGAGCTGGGAGACATTTGAATGATTTCACGTTGCCCTAGTCCCTTTTGAGTTTAAGCACGGTCTCGTCGTTTCTTTTTATTTATTGTGCGTGCTGCGTCTCTGCCTTCCGTTTCTGTCCTGGGTCACATGTCTGTCTGTCTGTCTGTCCAGGCGTTGCACCACATGCCCCCTCCACCCTGGGTGACCCCCGCCGTCATGGAGAAGCTGAGAAGGCTCAAGGATTTCAGCTTCCAGGTCTTGTTCGGCATGTACAAGCATGAAGAGAAGTCCCGGCTGCAGGGAGGTGAGGTCGCCTGCTCTGTATGCGCAGTGAGGGAGGTCTTGGGTGTTGCCCCTGCTATTTGATATCTTTGATTCGATATGTTTGCAGCTGCTGTTTGCTTCTGTGTGTCCCCATATCGGGAGATGATTAAACTCACGATGTCCGTGTCCCGGCGGTTATCTCAGGAGCAGCCAAACGTGGCCTGCAGCCCCTACAGTGTCTCCAGATTACAGATTACAGATGTCTCTCCCCAATTCAAAGAGCGTTTGGGGGTTCATGCACTCCTAACACCAGGCAGGCCTGATGTTAACTTGAACACCCATCCCTGGTCGGCCTTTTCCCAAAAGACTGCTCCATATACATTTAATGGGTCATGAGATGAGATGAGATGATACTTTTTAATCCTCCTAGGGAAATTGGTTTGTCAGTAGCAGCGTACAGACATTAACAACACAGACTTACGGGCCTCCCGGGTGGTCTAGCGGTTACGATGTTCGACGCTGGCCACGGCGACCGGGGTTCGATTCCACCGGCCGCGCCAGAGTCGGCTCTGGCCGGGAATTCCACCAGGGGGCGGCAGTTGGCTGTCCGCCCCAGGGAGGGGGGAGGGAAGCAGATTTTTAATTTACTGCGTACAGGAGTGGCTCTGGAGTACTGGAGGTACGGTGGACAGCTTGCCGAGTGCCGTCTCGGAGGAGACGATAGTTCGCCTTTGTCACTGCCGATCACAGGGCTATGGCAGCGAACTCACAACAAGAGGAGGGGATTGACATGAAAAATAGAGGGTGAAATTGGCTAATAAATTGGGAGAACATGGGATAAAATCAGGATCAAATTCTTTAAAAAAAAAACACAGACTTACACAAACATATAGAACAAGGACAGCATAAAAGTGAATAAAAGTCCAGTCAATTAAAAAGTGCAATAAATGTAATCCGGGCATTACATAAAAAAGCTAAAATCACAGGACTATTCTATCTTGTCCCCTCATCTAATCTGATTAAACCAGCGTATGGCTGAAGGCAGAAATGACCTTTTAAACCTGTCAGTGGAGCACCTGGAGGCGATGAGGCAGCCACTGAAGGTGCTCGTCTGCCGTGCCAAGACAGGGTGGAGTGGATGCAGACGGTAACCAGGCGTAATACCCTTTGGTAACCAGGTGGCCTTTTAATCTGCCTGGAAACAAACCCGGTGCACATATGTGAGGTTCTGCAAGCAGACATCTTCACCAGTCCTAATGGTGGAGTCTGTGATATTTTATATCGCCATCAAATTGTATCCGTCATCATTACTATTTGGTTAGGTGGCGATTTTAATTACAAAGCAGTGCACACATGATTAGCGATCTATTAAGTGACGTACAATCAATTTTATAAAATGTTTCGACTTGTTCGACACAATTAATACTGTGTTAAGGACAAAATATATATATTTTTTTTAAATAACATAAAAACAAAATAGCATTTTTCTTTCATTTCATCAAGGTTTCCAACCTTTACGTGGATGTGGTGTTGCTTAGCGTTGCTGTCTACGCAGGCTTTTATCCTGGTTTCATTTTGTGAAATGCTTGCATGTAGTTGCAAATTAAGTTGGTCCAATTTGCATGTCCTCTAGTTAACTCATTGTCCTGTTTTCAAAAGCAGTTTGGTATTGTGACATTTGAGCAATGTCCTTCCCTTTGCTTATTTCCCTAAATAAAGGGGACTTACAGGTTTGTATCTTCTGTACAAACAGCTCTGTACATTTTGGCACACTGTGCGGTCTGAACCCTCCCCCGTGCGAGACTGTAAGCAGGGAAGACGGTCTGAATATGTTCTGTGGGGCCAGGAGTGTGTGTTCAGCTGGAATGACTTGGAACGTCGTTTAGGCTCATCGCATTAGCTGTTACACCGTGTGGCACGCTACACTTTGAAGTGATAAACTGCAATCCTACAAAGTTTTCTTGTCCAATGGTGAACGACGAATGGCTTCTATCTTTCTCTGTCCATCCAAGCCCCCAAACTTTTTTTTGTTTTGGATTTTTCTCCGTTTTTCCTCCCTAATTCTGAAACCAATTATACCCTCTATTTATTTCGATTAACCCTCCCCCACAAACTCGCCGCCCATCTCTACGGGGCAAGCTACTCTCCGAGGCTGGCGATGATCCACCTCCTTCGAGACGGAACTGACAACCCCATTTCTGGAGGCACCCTTATGTGCTTCGCAGCGAGTCCTCAGGAGCGGACGGCCAAATGCCGCCCCCAGTCGGGGGTAAAGGCCAGGGCTGGTCTGGCAGAAATTGGTTTTGTACCGCGTCCCTGATAGGCAGCTCACAGTTGTACAGGACCAGCCAAATACGGCTGTGTTAGACCGCTATGCTATCCGCCAGCGTGCTCCCAAACTTTATTAAATTGATGGGCAGTCACTCGGCAGTGAATACAAGCACGCGTTTGTCTGACTAAGGCAAAACAAATATTAGAGACAGTCTACAAGTCCCGGACTTTATGCCATTACCGATTGAGTACCGGGGCCATTGATTGGTTAATGCAGACTGATGTTATATGCAGTGCATCAAACTGCATGAATGAGATAAGGGTTGAGGCCCTGATCAAGACTAGCCCAGCATGATGGATAAGACCAGAGCGACGGCCTCCCTGGTGGTCTGGCGGTCACAACGTTCGACGGTGGCCACTGCGACCGGGGTTCGATCCCACCACCCGCGACAGTATCGGCTCTGGCCCGGGAGTGCCACTAGGGGGTGGCAGTTGGCTGTCCGCCCCAGGGAGGGGGGAAGGGAAGCCGATGCGGGTTCGCTGCGTATAGGGGTGGCCCTGTGCATTTCATACCGGAGTTACGGTGACGGCTTGGCGGGTTCCGGTTCGGAGGAGGCAGTGTCAGGACTATGGCAGCAAACTCGTAAGATATATGAGGGAGTGGGATAATCGATGTGATGTGGTTCTGTGTGGCTCAGTTGGTAGAGCACAGCGTTAGCAACGCTTAGGTTGTGGGTTCAATTCCCACTTGGGACCACATATACTGAAAAATGTATGCATTCACTACTGTAAGTCGCTTTGGATAAAGGCGTCTGCTAAATGGCATATATTATTATATTATAAAAGGAGTATAAATAGGATTCTAAAAATGAGAAAACAGCAGAAAAATAAAAATAAAAAAAGGCCATGGCGGAGGAAACCTTGGAAGGCTCAGTTGCTGCTGGTGGCGTTCTGGAAACATCCGAAGAAGCTGCCTCTCCCTCGCGGAGGAATGCACTTCCGCGTCTTGTTATTATTTTGATTTATTTAGGTCATCAAGGCGTGTGTCTCAATGGGAGGCACCGCAAGGATTAACAGCATTAGCTTCGGCAAGGATGGGCACAGTCACACGGGCGTACACTTACTGCTGGCTGAAATCTTTCCTGGTTCACATGTTATTTGCTTCACGCCATACTGTAGCAACAGCTACAGTATACAAACGCGTTCATTTTCACCAAGCTGGAAAAACCCGTTTTGGTTTTGTGTCACGGTTTTACGTTGTCCTTCCTTAGGCGTCCTCCTCGACCACATCGTGAGAAACATCACAGAGTCTGCAGCCCCCGACTCCAAGAAGCGTCTGAAGATGATGGTGTACTCTGCAGTAAGGCTGACCTGCCGCGTAGCACAACACAAAATATTGTGCGCTGAACTGTGAAAGGAGGAAAGAGGAAAGAGGAAATAAAAGAGGTTGCCAGATAGCAGTCTAACGCGCCACACTTTGGCTGGTCCGGTGTGGTGTGCGCTGCCTGTCAGGGACGCGGTTCGAAACCCCTGTCTCTCCCAGACCGGCCCTGGTCATCAGTTCCGATCGGAGGCGGCGTTTGGCTGTCCGCCTCCGGGGGAGTGGGGAGGGGGAGCCGGCACGAGTCCGTCGAGGAGCAGGAAAAAGGTGTCCGTGGTAGAGTTCCGTCTCGGAAGAGGCGGATCTATCGGCCCGGAAAGAGTGTCTCGACCCGGAGGACGGGCGGCGGACTCGTGGGGGAGGGTGAATTGAGATAAACGGAGGGTATAATTGGCAACCACATTGGGAGAAAAACGGGGAAAAAAAGGGAATAAAACAAGAATACAAACCCAATAAATTAAGAAGTGAAGGAAGTCGGGACAGAGACAAGACCAGTGCACACAGTGAAAAGATGAAAGCTGTAAAGGAGGCAGGAAAATATTTTTTTTTAAAGAGAAATAATAATTACATTTAAATAAAGTAAAGTCAAATACAATAAAAAGTACAAGTAAATCACGCTAAGTAAAAGCTAGGCCAAAAAGGAGTGTTTTAAGTTTCCTTTTAAAAATATTCACACTCTGTCACTCTCTGGTCCCTTAATGTCTAAATGTGTTAAATGTTGAAAAAAATCTGGAATATTTCTACTTCATATATTTAATTTCATACATCCGTAAATACATGCATGTAAAATGTATGTGCTGTCAATGATATTTTAAAAAAGACCAGTAATTTCAGTACCAGTATGCCTATACTATTAAGACCTTACACATTTACTAATGTATTACATTGAAATTAATGTATTATATTCGTTGTGTATTTTATTTTCATGCGTCGACATTCACATTTTTTAGTTTCGGGTGGGAAGCCCTCGTGTGTTTGACTCGTTCTTCACGTTTTAAAAGCGCTCATTTCATACACACGCCTTGGCTAGTCCTTTGCTGTGAACTCTCTGTGTTTAAGTTTGGGGCTGGCAGTGTAGTGTAATGGTTAGGGAGCTGGCCTTGTAACTCAGAGGTTGCAGTTTCAATTCCCAGGTGGGGCACTGCCGTTGTACCCTTGAGCTAAAGGTACTTAACCTGAATTGCTTCAGTAAAATATCCAGCTGTATTACATTACAGGCATTTAGCAGATGCTCTTATCCAGAGCGACTTACAGTTTACATTTCTTTTACATACAATCCATTTATACAGCTGGATATTAACTGAAGCAATAAAGGCTCAAGGGTACATCGGCAGTGTCCCACCTGGGGATTGAACCTGCAACCTTAGCGTTACAAGCCCAGTATCTTAACCATTATACCACACTGCCACACTGTATAAATGGATTGTATGTAAAGAAACTGTGTAAGTCACTCTGGGTAAGAGCGTCTGCTAAATGCCTAAAATGTCAATGTAAATGTAAGGGTGCCTGCCTTTCTCGATCATCGCTGAATCCTGAATGAATCGACGTGTGTTTCGCAGCACGACACAACGATAGTGGCGCTGCAGTCAGCCCTGAACCTGTTCAATGGGAGACAGCCCCCCTACGCCTCCTGCCACATATTTGAACTGCTCCAAGAAGACGATGGGTAGGCACCTCTCCGTAATCCCAGGCTCCGTGACAATGACTGTTATATTCCATCCGGGGTGGCAGTAATGAGTAGTGTTTTGGGGAACTGGCATTGTAACCAGAGGGTCGCTGGTTCGAATCCTGGGAAGTAAGTAAAAACTTTATTTATGTAGCACTTTTCAAGAACAGTGGTGCTTCACAAAGTACAGATGCAACTGCTAAAAGTATACACACACACACACACACACACACACATCCATAAAACAGCAAGGCATAAGAACAAACTAAAAACAGGCAGTACAGTGACAAAAAAGTAAAATAAATGAATGAATGAATAAAATAAATAAAAACACAGTTAGTGACACCTGTCATTTGAAGGCCTGTCTGAACAAATGGGTCTTTAGACGCCGCTTAAACATGTCCACAGTGCAGGCAGATCTCATATCAGAGGGGAGGCTGTTCCATAGCCTGGGAGCCACAGTGGCAGAGGCACGATCACACTTCTGTTGTGCCCTTGCTAAAGGCCCTAAAGCCTCAGCTGTTTACTTTATTCAATATCCAGCTGCACGAACTGGTAATGTGTAGGGCCAGCAATGTTAACACATTACCTCACGTGATTCATTTAGAAACAGTGCATCGTTTTTTCAAAGCGGTGGTTCTGTGTCGCTCAGTAGGTGGAGCATGGAGTCGGCAATGCTTAGGTTGTGGGTTCAGTTCCCATTGGGACCACATATACTGAAAATTTACGCATTCACTACTGTAAGTCGCTTTGGATAAAAGTGTCTGCTAAATGGCATATAATAATATCATAAAAATGCAATTAATCCCAGTTCCCCGTTTGTAATGTCCAGCTGTTATCCTGATTATGCTGGCACAGTGAGTTTTTTTTTTTTAATGTGCCAGCTTGCCCTGTTGTTGGGGAAAAAATTCAGAGAGGGGCTTTGAAAGGTGAAAGTATGATTCTATAATATAGTGTTCGTCACTCTGCTGAACAGGAATTGGCTTCAGACATTCTTTTATTTAACAACATCTTGTGGTGTCCCTAGGGGTTGGGCGACACTCACAGACTTTTAAATAAAAATGTATTTCGAATTTTTCCCCCCCGTTTTTCTCCCAATTTGGTTGCCAATTGTACCCTCTATTTATCTCAATTCCCCCTCCCCCACGAGTCCGCCGCCCGTCCTCCGGGGCGAGACATTATTTCCGAGACGGAATTCTACCACGGACGCCTTTTTCCTGCTCCTCGACGGACTCGTGCGGGCTCACCCTCCCCCTTCCCCCCTCCCCTGGAGGCAGACAGCCAAACGCCGCCTCCAATTGGGCTGACGACCAGGGCCGGTGTGACAGAGACGCGGGTTTCGAACCGCATCCCTGACAGGCAGCGCACACCACACCGGACTAGCCAAAGTATATAGATAGACCGCTATGCTATCCGCCAGCCGACACTCACAGACTTTTGCAGAGGGCGTAGGCAGGGTAAATAACCCAGAGGAGGCAGTATATAAACAAAACACAGCACTCTCAGGGAGTCAGTGTGCTCCTCCCACAATTTTCCCACGGCCATCAGGTGGTGTTCTTCTGAGGTCCCCAACGCCACCCGTCTCTGGTTCTTCACCAGGTCCTCCCTCTGGTCCCGACAACATCTCTCCAGTTTCTGGACCTCGTCCTCTTCCATCGTGGAGTTCGTCGCAAAAACAAAAACAACTCCCACTCACAGTTGCACTACCTCCTCTTGCCTATAAGTGATGCCCTCTGCCCGCATTCTCCACCATATGTGGTGTCCCTAGGGGTTGGGCGACACTCACAGACTTTTGCAGAGGGCGTAGGCAGGGTAAATAACCCGGAGGAGGCAGTATATAAACAAAACAATAATTTATTAAACAAAAAAACACAAAACAAATCCAGGTCAATTCCTCACACAGTCCAAAAGTCGGTACACAAAGGGGGTCCTCAAAACAATCCAATTTGAAACACAAAAAACAATCCAAAAACACTTTTCTTACACTCTCCAACTCCCGGCTAGTCAATAGACTTCACACCTCTCTCTCTCTCTCTCTCTCTCTCTCTCTCAATCTAAACAAATTTTTTTAAATCTCGATCTTGATTTAATTCCATTGTTCAGTTTGAACATCTATAAAGATGTTTTTTTTTTTACAATAGTTTAAAAGATTGGAAGATTGCAAGAGCTATGAGACTAAGTCAGTTTTAGAACAAGAGTTTTCAAACTCTGTCATTGGCTTGGTGGTATGTACAGGGAGGCATTCGGGGTAGCAGGCACAGATGTATGAGCCTTGAGGAGACATCACTATAAGAACTCACTGCAGTGCTATGGCACGTATCACCAGAAGAGTTTGCTGGCCCTGGAGGACAGACCTTGGCCTTCATGGGCTGATGGACTCTGTGCTTGGATCCATGTCAGAACGGCCATGGATATTGTTCGCTAGAATATTGTTAGCTAGCAGGCTAAAAATACAGTATTGTAAATCAGTGTTGCTGAGATAGGATTCACATGTCTCTTAGTTGAAGGGTGGAGCCTTAAGCAAACAAACCATACATTTCTGAATAGCGAACTACCAACCAAACCTAAAGGAAGTTTGTTCTCTGCTTCTGGTTGTGTCCTTAGATCCTTCTCAGTGGCGATGTACTTCCGTAACGACAGCACCAAGGACCCGTACCCCCTGGCGCTGCCGGACTGCGCTCAGTACTGCCCCCTGCTGGACTTTGTGCGACTCACCAAGCCCGTCATCCCCGTGAACTGGGAGGAGGAGTGCCAGGTGCCATCCACCATAAGGGACACCGGTACGGGCGCAGCGTCTACCTTGTGAAACACGTTTGTGACTGGCTGTGTTCGGTCGCTGCGGTAACTGCTCCTCCCATCGGAAGAGCCCGTTGGGAGTGCTTAAGGGCAGATAGCCTCTAATGTTACTGTCACAAATAGTATTTTGCTTAATATGTACATTTGTAAGACAGGGCTTTCTAAGGCCTGCAGTGTCTGCAGGCATTCTCTGCGACCACGCACTACGCCACCTGATCTCACGAATGAGTTTACCTCAGGAGCTGAGCTAAGCAGTGAAACCAGGCGGCGTAGCCCGTGTTCGGAGCAAATACCTGCTGACACTGCGGCCCTCGAGGCCTGGAACTGAATAGCCCTGGTGTGAGATGTTATTACACAAAACAAAAATACTGACTTTGTAGTGGGTGATCTTGGCACTGAGTTGGGTTTTATATTGCTATGCTAAATGGCATATGTTATATTACTTTTACCTTTTGTCCCTAAAATAATAATAATAATAATAATAAAGTGAACAAACTGTTACACCATGTCACTATGAAAAGCACAGAACCCCCCCCCTAACCCCCAGATCAAACTGACACGCGAGCGGTATCTTGCCTGAAGGGAGAATGCCTATACGCTTATACAACCGATTGCACGTATGACCATCACGAGAGAATTCCACAGTCCCACGAGCCTAAGACTCCATGACTTGGGTCAGGGCTCTCTATCAGGGCAGGATGTAGTGTAACGGCTGTGCTCCTGGACCCTGGACATGGGGCTTGTGTGTGCAGACGCTCCTCTCTTGTCCAGAAGTGCTCAAAACATGGCACACAATACGTACAGTAAGATTAGGAGAACACCAGTGTCGATACAAAATTATTATTGTAAAATACCCAGGACAGTGTGTGTGTGTGTGTGTGTGTGTGTGTGTGTGTGTGTGTGTGTGTGTGTGTGTGTGTGTGTGTGTGTGTGTGTGTGTATACTGTGCTGTCCCTGGGGGTTGGGCGACACTCACAAACCTTTGCAGAGGGCGTAAGCAGGGTAAATAACCCGGAGGAGGCAGTATTATAAGCAAAACAACAATTTATTAAACAAATCTTGACAACACAAAATAAAGGGTGGGGTCTTCGGGGGAATACAAACACTAAAATCCACAATCCTTAGCTTTGTCTTTGTCCAAAATCCAATTCCGTAATCCAGGTCAATTCCTCACACAGTCCAAAACTGCCAGCTCATGCCCTAGATTGACATTTGCAGTCAACTGATTCAGAGTTGCTGTTTTGCCTTGCATCTTGAACCATCACGGTCAAGGAGAATGAGCTTTCGACCACAGTCCATGCCAAAGTCACCTCAGCCACTGTTCTTCATGAAACATCAGCAAGTTGAGCAGTCTCCATCACTGAAGCTCCTGCCAAACGTGCCCCAACAATCACCCCTCTTTCAAAGTCACTGAGATCTCTTCTTCTGGCCACGGTAGCCACAACAATGGCCACATGGGCAACTGGGCCTGCATCCAGCATTGTTATGTTATTTTATACATGACACTAAGGCTGTGTTCGAAACCGTTCCCTATTCCCTAAATAGTGCACTATATAGTGTGTTGAACAAATTGGCGAACACACTATATAGTGCACTATTTAGGGAATAGGGAACGGTTTCGAACACAGCCTAAGCATGATGGGGTGTTTAATAAATTGCTTAATCAATCAGGAACCACACCTGTACGGAAGCACCTGCTTTCAATAAAAATGCTTCTTTTTTGTTGTGCTTTTTTTGTGACATCCCTAGAGGTGATCATCGGCCTGACCGTGTGCGGCAGCCTGCTCTGCCTCCTCATCGGCCTCCTCCTCCTCGTACTCTGCCGGCAGCGGGACTTCACCGACGGCTATCAGCACGTGATCAACGAAGACCACTCCTGACAATCATTCGCGTTGCTCGGAAAACAGGACCCTTGGGACGTGGAGGAGGAGCCCTAGCCCGCCCCCTTGCGGGCGTTCAGGATTGGGTGCAAGGAAGAGAGACAGACTGCTTTTAACCCAACTCTTTTTTTTTTTTTTTTTTTTAAGACAAAAAACTAAAAACAAAGACGAGGACCTTGACCTGTAGTATCATGAAAGGAGACAGACACGCAACACGAGCGATTGAGCACACTGAGCCCTGTGCTCTCTGCATGGACTGGGTGATCAGGTTAGCAGTAATTCTGTGCGCATGATAAGCATCAGTTTAGGGACACAGGGTAATTGCATAATTCCGTAGGAATCCACAAAACCTCTTTTAATGCTTTTTAGCTGTGGTAGCAAGTGCGCGCATCCATTTTGTTATTTAAAAATTGTGTATTGTTCACCTTTTACAAAATGTGTCAATTGAGAATCAGAAGATTTTCTTTGACTTTTTAATCCTCCGTTTTAATGTTTAGCGAGCGGGGGCTGGAGTGGAAGTACGTACGGTCACTTAGAGCTGAGCCTTGTTACGGAGGCCTCTCTCTCTCGGATGTGTGATCAATTAGGTCCCCCCTAACGTGTGGCGGTCAGTGCCAAGATTCCTCCCGGAAAACACTGTTTGTGTTGTCTTCTGGACACGAATGATTTTAAATGGATTTTATGGGTCATTTCAAAAGACAAGAAGAGTTTTGCAGTCCTGCTGATTTTACATACAGTTTTATGTACTGTCGTCCGTCTTCACTGTTGTACTGTGTCCACCGATGCGCAGCAAGCTTTTCAAATTGTGTTGCTCGTAATTGTAGCATATTTCAAAGGGAATCGCTGGAAATGTTTGGTGTTTCTGACTTCCGTTACAGCCGTCGATGGGTTTGCCCGCAAATGTAAAGGTACAGCAATTTAGCGGTTTGATTTAAGAGTTGATTATTCCAGCAATACAGCTGTCATTCCCTCAACTTGTCCTTTGGGTCCAGCTGTGTCTTTCTCCACACACTGAAGAATTAATACATAAACATAGTACATTGTCATATAAAACGCATTGCTGACGCACTGATTCTCAGTTGGGAGAGTAATTCACCATTCCTATGTAAATAATTTATCAAAGGAGGCATCATGGCTATGTATGCCATTTCAGTGTGCGCATAGGGAGACAAAATACGAAGGTGCATCAGCGTATTTTCTTATGTACATATTAGCTTGGGCTAATTGAAATGCGATTTTTTTGTTTGTTTTGCCAGTGGCTTGTCAGAACAATTTTAGAGCAACCCTGAAAATGTTAATGACACGGTCCATTGAGTTCCCTCCAAAAAGACACAATGCACATAGAGTTGCGGGCCTTAATTCATAAACAATGCCTTACTATTCTTATGTAAACTACGCTCTGGTTTTGAAAGTGGAATGCATTAAGCTGCTCATTTGCTGTGTTAAGAGAGGAGATCCGTTTTTAGGTTAATTTATTTTTATACTTGTGCACTATTGTCAAATGGTCTTTTCTGTATATAGACAAGCTGGTGACATCACTTAAATGTAATTGGACTGTGAACCCCATTCATGGGATAGTTTCACAGCGGGGCAATAATCGTATTTTTAAAAAATGATGTGGAATTTGCCAAGGGATCGCGCTCTTCCATAAATAGCTTTGACACAACATAGGAAGCCCTTGTCTGTCCGTTTGTGGAGGTGTAAGTCGGCCTCTTATCAAATTTCTGCAACGTTGTCCTTTAAACATAGGCCTGGATTCAATGCCATTCCTTCACCAATCTTACCATGCATGTTAAAGATGTATTTTTCTTCCTGAAACATCACCAAAGCCTATGTAAAGTACAGTCAATTCCATTATATAGATATATTCCTTGATATAGATCAGCAAAAGAAGCTGTATAAAACAAAAAATACAGGTAATGAGCTATATTGTATGCTCAAAAAATGGGGAAATTATATTCTTCTGTACTAATACAATTCCTCAAAGCCCTTTTTTTGCCGAACTCCGATTGGAACCGAGTGTCATGGTCAGATTAGCTTTTTCCCCATGCACACCAGCGGTGTTTTTTTGCATCGGAAAGACACATATGTAGAAAAGGCCCTATACCTACAGTGAAATGTGGTGTAAATTGTGTATTATGTGTGGTTTGAAACGTGTGGTTTGAATTGAAGGATTGTCCACAAGCACAGACTGAATGTTCTTGAAAGATTCTGTATGGAAGAATGGTCAAAGTTGTTTTAAATAATTACGGGTGCCAATTGTGACATCTTTTTAGAAAATTACCTGTTAAAGAAAATCCGTTTTTTTTTAGCATACAATATAGCTCCACCTGTATTGTTTGCTCATCTTTATCAAGGGTGTGCATAATTTTGGAACTGACTAAGTATTTGTCAAAAGACAGACATTTTACACTGGACTTTTCAGTGCAACCAAAAACCGGTTGTCAAACAAAACATTTTAGTTTGCTGGACTGTTGAATGTTCCTTTTACTAAATTTTATATCATGCGCCAAGCGTTCATTGGACAATTAAACATGTCTGTCAGACACTTGGGTGACCTAAATTGATGAAAACGGCTGTATTACTAGTTGCAGATGGGAATATAAACTATGTAATAAATTAATTTTCTGAAACACTGTGGTGGTCTCTTCTTTGGAATGCTCGTATTTCTTCTCCAAATATGCACTGTCCCTCAGCTGCAATATGTGGTCTTAGGCGTAGCTATTCATGTACCGAGGATTCTATAACCATTCCCTCATAAATTAGGGAAGGGCCTGTGTGGCCCTTGGTAAAGCACTTTCAGATAAACCTCTCCTGTGATTTGGGCAACTTGTTAAAATAGCCTCGAGTACAGGAAGCGAAAGCTTAGCCCACTTCGACTACACAGAAGCTGAAACAAAACCCAGCAGCGCAGCGTTCGTTCCATTAAGCAACTTTTAATATACGAAAATATAAAAACATCTCAACGTCGAAAGGAGTAATAACAGTAAGGTTTTTCTCGTGCATATTTTCTTGGTTGTGAAGTGGGTAGTTCTTTGTGGTTGCTGCCTGGAATTGCGCAAGTTTGTACGGTCAGCAACGAAACAATTGTGCACAGAAGAACAGAAACACACAAACAGAATGCACATCCTTAAACCATACTTTCATATTAATAGCTGATAAAAACAGTAATGGCGCTTTCCCGCCGCACAGTACGGTGCAGCACGGCATGGTAACAAATCCGTGCTTCCGCGTTTTGTTGATTTTTCCACTGCCAAGTGAACCGTACTGAACCCACAGGCTTTCTGCCGTCTTCTCAATACATACACCAAAACAACCTTGTTGTGCAGAATCGGTAGTTGTCGTACGCCCGGCAGAGACAACTTAAGTTTCTGACCTGCCCCCTAGTGGATATAGCTTTTAAACATCCAGACAGACAAAAAGTGTGCAGTGCAGTGTGAACAATGCGTTGGGTACACATACACATACCCATGCTTGAAGTGAAGTATATTTAAGCCCTTCAGGCCTCTACATGCTTCTGCATAAGCAACGCGACTGTGATGCGACATCCTCTGCAACACGTCGCGGAGCACTCTGCAATTTATACTTCGGCGCAACCTATGCGACATGGTCTCCTTTCACTTCTGTACACTAGTAGGCGTAAATGTATTGAACGAGGTCGGTAAAGTTTTCATGAAAGCAGGGAAACTCCTGTACCTTCGAACTTCTTCAGCCAATCTTTCCTGAAGCTGGTTAATTTTATACCGTGTTGAACAAATTATTCTAGCTATCTATATCGTTAGCTACTGTTAGCGAGCTTTATTTGGCCGTGATACCTGGTTGCTAGCTAGCTAGATATTGATAGTTTTGCTTAGCTAACATTGCCATGGATATTTACAGGTATGGTATGCAGCTGCCAACAATGATGTCTATCGCTGTATTACTTCACTGATCTCTTGTGCGAACTATGATTGTTCTTACTATGTATTAATGCACATCTAGTAAATCGCTCTGGATAAGAGCGTCTGCTATATGCTTTATCTCCGAGTCTTATCTATGTTTGCAGAATCTCCGAGTTTAATGTACTGTCAGTACAATAGACTTTAAAACCTTTGAAAAAAAAGGAAGTACGCCTGTCATGAAAGCAGCTTGTGTGCGAGCAACTCACCTTTATAGCATTAAAATAATAGAGCAAATTCACGTGGAACAAAGGAACCAGCAGACGACTCTTGAAAATAATGTTAATGTATTAAGGGAAATGAGCGATGGTCTTTTTCTGTCTTTTCACAGAATTAAAAAAATCGCTGCTTTTATCTTTCTCCCCTAATCTGGATGTCGCTCTGGATAAATTCTTAAAATGTAAAATGTAAAAAAATGATGTATTAGCTCAATGAACTATGACCATGACAGCTCCGCCTCCATTAGCTAACCAACCAATGAATGCTGTGCAACATCTACGTGACATGTTGCGAGTTTGATTTTTGTGCTAGGGATGTGACATCCTCTGCAACACCCTCTGCAACATCAACGCAACCTCTGCGACGTGTTGCAGAGGATGTCGTGTGAGCGTGTATAGGCCTTCACGGGTACGGATGGTTACCGTGCCGTGCCGTACTGTGGAAAAAAAAAAAAAACGCCATAAATAACACTAAATAACCCAACTGTATTTCTGAGTGATTTTCTTGTCATTGCTTACAGTAATGCTTTCAGTTAGGTATGCTTCATGCTGAAGCCAGTTCAGTTGACCCAGCTGGCTTATTTCTTCTTCTTGTCCTTTTGCAGTTTGATGCTTTCTTTGATTTTTTTTTTTTTTTTTTTTTCTTGGTCTCTGGTGATTCCAGGCTTGCCAGTTTTTT
Organism: Aldrovandia affinis; assembly: GCA_029706075.1. Taxonomy (NCBI): domain Eukaryota; kingdom Metazoa; phylum Chordata; class Actinopteri; order Notacanthiformes; family Halosauridae; genus Aldrovandia; species Aldrovandia affinis. Next base: position 8,070,189 of record JAINUG010000017.1, on the reverse strand, counting down.
CTTCAGCCTGGCCTATTCTGCAGTTCCCCTCCCATCCCCACTGGGGCGATGACGAGTCCCACGCTGAGCTCTGGAAGTGCTAGCCCCACCACTTAGGCCAAGCTCCTCCCCCATTTCCCTCATCAGCTTTTCCACCCTGTTGGTCACAGTCTCCTCCCGCTTCCAAATAAGAATGCTGAACCCTGTGAACGGACAGGCAGACGACATTCAGCAACTAGCACACATGCATTTCAGCAGCGCATTCAATACAAACAATTGAGCATAAAGCATTCTACAGTGGAAACTGTACTGAGCTGACCATCCAGCAGCTAAATTCTCTCCAGTAAGGGTGAATGTCAAATGGAAAACATACTCGCAATAAGCATGAGAATTGTCCTACATTGCTGTGAAATATGTAGCGCAGTGGCCACGTTTGTAAAGCGCTGCTAATCCCTTCCAGAGTGAATTATTTTATGAGCCAGACCTGGCACTTAATTAGCCACTTATCAGTTGTAGTCCGCACCAAGATGGCCAAAACAGAAGGACAATCAATTTTTACTGTTCACACACCCACTATAGCAACGGTCCTCGTGCTGACGAGCACTGCTGTTTTTCCACCCTTCCTTTACCTGCTAGTCAGGTAAAGGACACTCTGGCCAATCAATTGTTCAATTAACTACCTGAGCAAAAGGAAAACCAGGACCGAATTTGGATTGATGGGCCAGATTTGAGGAACCTTGCGCTATACAGAAATACCTATGAGGGGTGTTGCAAACAGCATTGAACGGATTGGTTGGTGGTCAGAAAACGCTTGTGTGGAAGGCGTCGGTCTCGGCAGCTGATCAGGGCGATTAGCGGCCACGCCTACTGGCAGAGCAGCCAACGCACACACCGGTCTTGTGTTTACTAATCACATTGGTGTGCTTTAAAACTGCTCTGCTCTCTTCAGTAGGTGGCTGGAACAAGGAAGGAAAAGGCGTGGGAGACCAAGGAGAAAAAGCAAGCAAGCAAGCAAGCAAGAAAGAAAAGCAAAGTGGAAGTAAAAGTAAAAGTAAAACGGGAACTGGAAAGTTTCAGTTTATTTTGTGATAGTTTTGTTGTGTTTGTTTGTGATTGTCACGTGGCGTGTGACAGCTTGCAACGCTCTGAAATGAGGCGGATACTGAATACAACCCCGGGGTAGGATATTGCCCTGCAGAGACAAGAGGACCTTGACCAGTTGTGGCCAAAACGAACATGACAATTCACCTCAAGTGAAAGCCTAGATGGCTTCTGGTCATGTGATTGAATTACTGTGTAAAGCTTAGACAATGTCATCAATCTTTTTGGCAACAATACAAGCAATTTTTCGCTGGCCAACACTACAAGGCATATAAAACCTTGGGCAGCTTCAGTCTTTAGACAGCTAGGCCTTTTCAGGTGAACTAGCAACTAGGCGTGACAGAAAGAACAAAATGAACACTCATTTACCCATTCCAGACCCTAATATGTCTCCCATGGGGCTGAACTTGTTGATCTGAAAAGAAACAAAAGCGCTATTCAGATCTTTACAAGTTTGTTCATCAAACAGTACAGCATTGACAAGACATGGTAAGGAAAGAAGGGCGACAACATTTTTTTTCGGTACACAACAAAAACATCGCTCTTATAAGGTCATCTTCTGCCGCCTGTGAATTTTTAACAACATTTGCAATTACAATGGTCATCTGATGGACTTAATTCCTGCCTACCCTGACTGTGGCCTCATGGCTAATGAGGTAGGCTACACTTGACCCCCCACAAAACCAACATTTAATAACCATCTTCTCAATTCCTCCTTTCATAGTCTTGGGTTTTCCTGTGTAAGAGCCCAAGCAGAATCTTAAGTCATATCTGATCAGTCTTAGCCCTGGTGATGTCACTCCACCATCACAGCACACAGCTGACTTGCTGTCCAGGCTCCATCAGAGTCACATGGTAATCCATGGTAATCAATTCTGGCTGTGGCGAACAAAGCGTGCCCTTACAGATTTAATGCCCGGGGCATTGAAGTCATGGAGCTGATCCACCAGGCTTCCGGTGTTGGCGTCAAAGACGTCGATGGTCCTCAGCTTGTTCAGGCGGACTCGTTGATCTGGGTAGCGGCCAGCCACGATGAGGTCATACACCGGGTGCCAGGTGGCCTGCAATTGGCACAGCAGTGTGCTTTTGGCTCAAACGGGTACAGCGCTTAAGTGCTAAACGATCAGGAGAACAACACTGACATCTGCTGGACAAAACGTTTTCAGGCAAACTTTTTTCCACATCGAGGCTGCCTTGTGGATTTCCCCTCTAAAATGACCACCCGGTGGATGAGGACCCCAATCTGAATGAAAAGGTTAACTATCAAGTCCTTCATCCACCGCCTATTTAACACACTAGTGTACGAAAGTATGTCTAAAACAGGATGTTAAACACTAATGATTACAACCCAATGAGACATACAGACTTGTTATCAAAGAAAGAAAAAAAATTCAATATTCATATAATAAAATTCCTAGGGCTCGATCTACATGCCCGAGACTGAAGGGGCGGGGCAGGGCGCTCGGACACCAACCTTGATCGGCGTGAGGTGCTGAAACTGGCGGTGTGGATGTGAGATGACTTCCTGGGGCCTCGACCAATCGGAAGAGCAGTACACCCTGATCTGGTCGTATTGGTCAGTGGTGAGGAGCTTGGAGCCATCCGCGGGGCTAAAATAGGCTATTCAACAACAGCCAGAGCAGCATGGCATGTGAAAGGTCCAAATACGCTTTGCGTGAAGCGCACAGCAATTGAACAACTATTAACTTGGTATCCAGTGAGACAGCTCTCATACGAACCCATTTTAAAACAGGGATTGAATCAATTACGATAATGAGCGCAGTTCTCAAAAAACGAAAACTTTTTCATATTTAATTTGCATTTAGATGAAAGTGGATTTAGTCATAACAAAATGTAAACGAGAGCAGCCAAATGTCGCCTGGTGAAAAACATTGAGTATGCTTCTCAGAGACGCTTTGAAAACAACCCCATGGTGATATACAGCAAAATACGGGAACATAAAGTACAGTGGGAGGTCTGTCATCTTCCCCCGGCAGAGTTCTCTCAGCCATGGGACTAATGACTCAAGTCTGAAGCAATCTTTCTTTATGCTCAGTGTCTTGGCACGTACATTTGTAGAGTAGGTTATTAGTGGCTTTGAAAACTTTAGTTATATCGTTATACATCGGTTATAAACTTCAGTTAAATGTAACATTTTGTTGCTGATCTGCATTGATGCTGTCGTGGACAGTTAAAAAATGTAAACCGAGTACACTCGGGAGCAGAAAATATGTAACATACTGTATATGCATATTTTCTTCCTGTTCCGAAACGGCTCGCTTCCTGTCTTTGTCTTACCGGAGTTGACAGCTTTTTCGTGCGGCATCTCGTGCAGGAAGCTGCTCTTGTCTTTGATGCTCCGGAGGTCCCACAGTTTGACCGTGTGGTCCACGGACGCCGTGGCCAGCAGCCAGTCGCAGCGGGGGTTGAACTCCACGTGGGTCACCTTGGACTTGTGGAGCTTGTGATTCCAGATCTACGTGGAGCAGTACAAGCACCGCTGAGCACTGAGCTGAACAAACCTCAAGCGCGCCGCTCCACTGAAACAATATGCAAGCACTTCACTGAATCATTATCAGGACCCGTGGCCTTCCGTGCTGGAAAACCCTGGCCTCCTGACGTATGGTGATCCCTACTCTGTCTGAGCTGCTGTAATGAAATCTGCTCCAAACTTTTCTTGCATTTCTCAGAATTGTCCCGACTCAAACCTTGTGCAGAAGGGTGCTCAGTTTGTTTGCAAATTCAAGCTCACTGTCAGTCACAATTGGTTTTGGAGATGATGTCACACCCGTCATTCTCGTCACGGTAGCCCTTCTTTGAGTTCCCCTGTCTGAATGCATCCTCCAGACACTGTGTTTCTGCGCCTCCTTCACCTTCCTCAGTTTGCCCTTAATCTCCCTTTCAGTCCTTTGCAATCCCCCTTTGTCCATGTTTTTGAAAGCAATTTTCCTCAAGTCCATGGTTTGTTCGATGTCTTTGGTTAAGTGTGTCTTGTTATTTGGGTACACCTTTATTGTCTTTGTGGGGATGGTTGTCTGCACACATAAACTGTTGTGTCCTGTGGTGGCAGCAGCCAAGGGTGCCCATCCTGAACTGTTCCTAGTCAGTACCCTCAAGGGAAGCTGAAAGTGGTTTTGTGTGGCTCAGTATGTAGAGCACGTAAAGCAGTAGGTAGAGCAGTCCCAATGGGAATCGAACCCACTTAGGTTGTGGGTTCAATTCCCATTGGGACCACGTATGCTGAAAAATGTATGAATTCTCTCTGAAGTCTCTTTGGATAAAAGAGTCTGCTAAATGGCATATATTATTAGTATTCTTATATATTATTATTAAGTTTGTCTGTTCATCAGTGTTGCCAGATGAACAGATGAAAAAGCTAGTGAGATGATTGTATGTTGTCCTTTTGTATGTGTTGAAAGCGTAGTGTTTAGTACCAGGAGTTCTGTGGCTCTGTGTTAGTGGAAAAGGGAGCATCCGGACATCTGGAGTGTATTAGTACATCCTGTCAAACTCTGACTCTGCTAAAGGTGCGTGGATGTAGTTAGTCATCCGCGGATAAAATCATGATAGAAGAAGACCCTACATTTCAAGGACAAACAGTCTGGGTGACAAGGGGGCCCCACTTGACGTTAGAACAGCCAAGCATCAAAGGGATAGCCCTCCTCTATAGACTTTACATACAGTATAGCTGCAATTTATTGTCCGACATGGCAGCAGCAGTAGAACAAAGAACAGAAGAAGAACTGTTATCGCTGTATTGACTGTGCGTATTAACTCTGGACTTGGCCTTCGGCGATTCCATTCTAACACTTAATTTTTTATCTTTGCATTCAAAATAATATATTTTTCTCTCAACCGGACTCGGGAGTCTTAGACCGCTCTATCAATAATTGACGTAGGAATTAATAGAACTTAGTTGAGCACACACGACAATTTGAAACAAGCTGGCCCAGGATTATTTCATTTGTGCACCTCTGCCCCGCCTCCTCATGGCACTCACCGCCTGTCCGTCAATGCCCAGGAGGAGAACCCGTCCCATGCTGTCACCCGTCACCACCACCTGGCGGCTCTGGGACACGTCCACGCTGCAGTACCAGGCAAAACTAGGGAGCACAGAGGTGGGGGAAAAAAAAAAAAAAAAAATGTGTAAATTATTATTATTATTATTTTTTTTTTTTAAAGCCACACTCCCTACCGAAGCATTGCATCTTGGGTCATTTTAATAAATCACCAAATCGTTAGGTAGGTAAGTTTGCTAGTTCGGTAAACTCTTATTGTTAGTTAGCCTCGCTTACCAACTGCGTAGTCAGGCCCGCCTCGTTCGATCAGACTTACATACATCTGGTGACAAACAAACACTGGAGTGAGGCAGGTATGCATTTCCCCCCATCAATCATGACCCAAGTGAGGCTGTGACTACATCACTCATGGCAGGCTCTTAGCTGGAAAGGCAAGGTTGAGTCCAATTCAAGAGTACATGTTTCGGCATCTGTTTTGACAGTAATAACACAACTAGTGCTGGCAACCATAGATGTATTTGCTGGTGTAGGTAACTAAGGGAGGAGAATACACCTCACTTGGCGGATGACTTTAAGGTGTACAGTTGCAAGGGCTGTACGCTGCATACATACTGTACGGTAGTTCAAAAAACATTATTAGTGGTGATGGGGGCTGTGTCTTAAGCCCTCTCCACACCAGGCCGATAGCCACTGAAAAGTGATTTTTGGGGACTGGGATGCTGGTAAGGGGTGGGGGAGGAGTGGAGAAGTTCCTGCTGTCTCCGGGATGCCCTCAGGACCATGCACAGCTGAGGCTGATGGGTAATCAGTCCAGCTGTTGTTAATTGCCTTGATCTTCCTCTCAAGAGAGGAAGGCCTTCCCGGACTCACCACTACAAGGGCAAACTCTCCAGAACACCCTGTCTGTCTTCCTTTTCTCTGTTCCTTTGATCTTTTGTACTGATAATTCAAGCCCGACCGCATACTTGAGTTTTGTATGTGAGCATCTATGAATTGTATAGGCCCTGCACATTTCCTTTGACTTTGACAAATAGTTCCAAGTTTGTTTCCCTTCATTTTGGGTACTTGTAAATCTCCTGCTACATGCTAAAATTGTCCTCAAGCTGTACCCTACTGCTCTCTGAACGGCTCCGTGGTTAGCCGTATGGCAAGGCTGCTTGCCGATGGCGAACCAAACTTCCACATGTCGAATCAGGTCACCTACAGCTGGGTCAGTCTGTACCCTCAGTAAAAACAAACCTTGAACTTGAGTGAGAAATGCTTACTGTATGTGAGTCACATGCCTGCTTTTGACTTCTCTTTGTGCATGGTTGTCACAGCACAGGCCTGACACACGCCTGGTAAGGGTGACTGTTAATTAGTGAGTGTGTATTGTTATTACGTCACATCCGCCCACTGACATCCAGTACACATTCTATGCTGCCATTTAAGCATTTCACATTCTGAAATTATTCTTTCAAAAAAGAAATTTATATGCAGGTCAATCTCAGAAGTAGTTTTTCACTGATTGAGGCCCTCTTCACTGTGCCAATATTAGAAGCTGATAAATGAAGGAAACGTAAAGCAATAAATAAGAAAATGGTTCATACATGGTACTGACTACAAATGATGCCAGAGGTTTACATGTTTCATGACCTCTTTGTCGGTTTCTCATGAGCGGTAAGCAAGCTCAGATATGCTCCTTGATACTTCCAAGTGCTAAAAGCGCAACGGCCACACGCATTCAGTCCCTCCAGATAGCGTAAAAATTTTTTTTTTTTATTTTATATATATATAATTTTTTTTAACTGGCTACTTCAAGAGCATGCACTCTTTCACTCCCTTTGAAAAGTGAAGTAATTAGCATCAATATTGCCCCAAAAAGAAAGAAAAAGCAACTGGCTTACATTGTAATACTTAGTTATGGGTATCTTTGACCTCATCATCAGAGCAAAATAGCCATATGCATATATCATGTGCCACATGCTTTCACATCCAGGAGATCAGCATTCAGGAGAATGTATCGTGATCCACCATTATAGAATTACAAATGTACACGACTACCGTAGCCTTGTAGCAGAGAGTAGCGCACACCTTTAGGGCAGGAGGGTATTACAATGGAGACAAATTCCTTGATCAACTGAATTCATTGGTCTATTCAAATGACCCGTGTTACAACGTCATTGCTCGGTAGAAAAAATAAAAGGCAAATTTGTGAAACCTGTTGAGCAGGAGGTCTTGCAATCCACATCATAGAGTGCTGGTTTCATCGACTATTGCACAAATATGATCCAAAACTCTGGCACTGACTTGGAAACTGACTTTGGCTCGGTTTTCAATATTTTTGGTCAGGATTCTGACGAGGTGATCTGGTCCTGGATCCGTGGTTGGGGGCACTACCCACTTAACATCTTGCTTAACTCATAAACTCAAATGACATATCGGGCTCAGAGAGGGTCACATAAGCACAATCAGCATCTCCTATCGAGACTTGACAGTGGCTACTTTTGACTGGTTCCAAATGATCCTATTGTCAGATATTAGATGTCCTTCTGCACTGTGAAGTGAATTGCAATTCCATGACTATGTGCTTAATGTTCTGAGCATCGGGGCTTGATACAGTGAAGAGAAGGCTAAGAATCAGAACAGATTCTCCAGGCACCACATACAGCAACTGTGCTTTGACCCATGGGCTTTCAGTGCGCCTGTGAGCCTGTCGATCAAGAGATGAACAGTGCATATATTGTTTTGTAGAAAATAGAAATGCTCATAGCTTTTCGCTTGAGGGAAGGTAGCACTTTAACTGGACCAGCAGGGCGGACACGATGTAAGAAATGCTCACGCAGGCGTGATCAAATGTTCGATAGGGTGTGACCAAAAAGGGCTGCCTTACTCCCAGTTCTCAATTCTGGCGTATACTCTAAGAAGGCTCCCATTGAAATCCTGGAGCCTCGTGGTGCCCCTGATGGACGAGATGAACAGCTGGTTGGGATTGAAAGGGTTAAACTTCATGTCTGTGATGGAGCCCACAGCCCCCATCTAAAGAAACAGAGAACAGAGGGTGGGGGGGGGGCAAGTCTCAGAGGATTTCACACCACTTCACTTCTGACATCACAAAGGGATTCAATAACAACTGAGATAGATAGAAGCCAGTTGAAAGCTAGTGACATCATGCACAAGCTAATTCAACAATTAGCTTGTTGGGTTTCTGGCCGTCAAGGAAAACAAACACAGGGCAAAACAGCCCTCCTTAGATCAAGTTTGATATCCCAGCAAAACTAAAACAAGGAGGGCCAGGGAAAACAAACATTCTTTTCCCTTCAATTAACGATAAAGACAGTTTTTTTAACGCAAGAAGATTGGAGGCGAGAAGAGATTGGAGTTCCCTCCACCGTGTGCTCACCCCTTGTATGAAGGAGGTCTCCTTTATGACCTCATAGTCCCACAGGACGATGTCCCCGCCCTTTGACCCCACAGCCAGAGTGCTGGGGTGCGTCGGGTGCCACTCTAGGCACGTAACTCTGTGTTCAAAGGGGCTGGCCGTGCGGAAGAGCTGGTACGAGTCCAGGGAGCGTAGGAACGGCTGCTGAAGACACTGTCGGAGGAGAGAGGTGAGCCACAGAAGTGGAATTAGCCGTTTGCTCTCATTACAGCAACTGTCGAGAATGATTCCAGAGCTTAGCGGCAATATCAACGGGACTGAATCACGAATTCGGTTCAAGTTCAAGCACCGTTCGGTATCCGCACAAGAAGCTTCTGACATTCACAACATTCAGGATTTAGGTGCCCTGTGCGTACCTGCATTCAGATCATTTTACAACCAATCAAATGCTACGTTTGCCTTATCTAGTGACTCTACGCCCGTGAGTGGAGCAGTCAGTGTGAATCAGAACTACTGCCACATGCTGACACATGGTCCATACATATCACAATGAAGATTTATGGGGAATTGAGGTTTAAGGTTGAAAAACCTCCATCCATACATGTTTGCCCAAGGAAAACTGGCCACTGTGTACTTTCCATGGACAGGACATATACACCCTCGACCAGCTCAAGCTCTGGTGTTCTCACCATTCTGCTGGGTGGTTTGTCTCACGCCCTGGTATGTTAGAATTTTGCCAAAAATGCATGATAAACACATTACTTTTCCCAGCATAAACACACCGCATTGACTTCAGCCAAAAATGAAATGGAAATCCTACCACGGAAACTCACAAGTACACAAGGCAGAGTGTTTGTAAATAAGGGGTTTATGAGGACAAACCATTATTCACTTGCCCCTGAGCAAAGCTATACTTTATCCAGGACTTCGTCCAGAAAATCCATTTGTATGAATGCTCAGTGCACTTAAGTTACATCGGAATCAGTTACAACTTACAATAAGAAAGAAGTGAAATTGCATCCATACATTTGCTTATAAACCCGTTTCCATTACCTGTCGCATTTGCGAATGGATGCTCTGCCCCAAGGTGTTCTTGTATATGTAATGCACGATGTTGGAGTGCCTGTCTTTCTTCTGATTGCCAAAGCATTTCCCATGGCCCTGGGGGTTGCATCCTGGTGCAGAAGATAACAAACACTGTATAGAGTTACAGTTTAAAATATCATTCTGTCCTGAAGTCGAGCACCACATTCAATCAAATAGGCAATTTGCTCTACTACTACTAGCATTAACTGAGCAGATCCACCTAACTTGCTGTGCAGGCATTGTTACATTGTACGTGTGTAATCATCCTCGCAAGACATTACGATGTGTTGCATTACACGGGCGCCACACGTCACAAGTCCCCAGGTGTCCCAGGAGCACAGCCACTTGGTATCTCACCTGTTTCCGCTGCGATTTGGCAGTCTATCTTCTTCCTTAACTTTTGGGAAATAGTTTCCTCGGAAGCTTTCCCGTCTCGTTTCCTTCCTCCACGAGAACAAGTCATTCTCTGTCTGGGTTCAGGCGTGTCTTTTAGAGCCTTCTTCTTCGCCATTGCCTGCCTTGTGTGACATACACTTCACATGAGAAACACAAGCCCAACGCTCGAAACACTTTAGCTAGTGCTACATTTTGCATTAATGGCTAGTACGCGAGCATTTTGATACATCTGGCTAGCTGTAGAAAACTAGTTACAGAAAACAAGCCAAATCTAATCTATGTAGAAAAGAGTAATACAAGTAAATAATGCATAGCGGACATATTCGCTCATTGTCTAAAGATAGCTTGCCCGCGTTCACATTTAAATAACATGAAGATGAAACCTAAAGCAAGCACGCGTTTCATCGATGTACTGTGATCTTAATCGATTACCTGTGCCAAGTCAGTGAACGGAATCACGAGGATAATCGATACTCAAATCTTCCACCTCAGAAAACATGTTTGTTATGGGCTATTTTTAATGACGTCACAATCTAGAGGTTTTGTAACTTCTCAATACGCACATAACACAGCAGATGGCGATATTGCACGCTAGTGAAGACGGAAATAAGTGTACAGTACAGCTGCTGTAGTGGCGATTATCTACGAGTTATTTGTAGTAGCATAATACATTTTAGCTTTAGCTGCTTGTGTTTTTATTTTGTCTGGAAGTAGAGCTCTAATTGCATACCAAATCATGGAGGACTAATACGTTTTCTTAAACCCAGACTACATTAAAGTTATTAATTGCAGTCTAATACTGCAGTTGTTGTTAGAAAAAGCAACATCATTCATTCAGGCCTAATGATTTTTAATCTCAGGACCTGTACTAATTCCACTGCCTGTATTTAAACGTACACCATAACATAATAGCCTATACAATCAAATGGTTGCGCGATATGGTTTATATGTAACTTAACTTGGCAAATGTACCCATAATCAGAGATCAGATCAATACATTGTCTGTTAATACTACGTTCATTCGTCGTGATCAGACAAAGATCATGGCGTTCTGCCCGGGACTCCCAAGGAATGAGAAAGCACGATTACCTTTCCTCGTGATCGCTTTTCCTTAATCTGACCCTCTTTGAGCAGGCTGAAAAGGTCGACCATCTGGCAACCATGTGGACACGAGTGTTGGTTCCCAATGGGATTTCTAAATTTCGAGGTAGGGATAGGATTTTGAATTGGCTTGCTCACCGTTGCTAACATACCCACTCCTGCTTACCGGGACCAACGAGCTATCCAAAACGATGTGGACTAAAGTAATACGTGCGTTGCATAAAGCAATCCAAAATGGGATCTATGAATGGTAAAGCTCCGAATAAAACCATTCAAACTAAACATACTAACACGAATGCAACAAATTAATGCCGTGTTGTAATAGTTTTGCTGACTATTTGACATATTCACGATTTAATGTTATTGTGTTGTTTCTGCTCCAATCACCTGTTTCTACTAACCCTAGTATTATATTCGCATTTTATCGTTGTTATTATTATGCATTTTTAAATGCGCTTGTCGAAGTTTGCTGTGCATATTGCATGGAAAACCCCTATATGAAACTATTATTAATTAATATATATTAATTGACTGACGAATCCTACAGACAACAGAGAACAGTAGCAAGGGCTGGCTGTGACATCAACAAAGCCGTTCCTCAGTACGTGAAGGGTTAACCACAGTAATTGGATCAATGGATATGTGTCGGGTCACAACATCTAATTACAACGACAAAGACCCCTTCGGCCCAAGAAATCGGTTGCCTGTTTACCTGCTTGTGTAGGATAGAGATTAGCAAAATGCGTTTGTTTACAGTTCATCTATTCATCAGATTTTACACGTATCCATATTATCTTGCCTCCTCGCCAATTTAAGAAGCCGGAACAATCTCCGTCTCTTAGCAATGGCAGGGAGGCGTCTGTTGGGTCCGAATATAACCGCATACTAACTTTGCTTCTAGCACGTTATCCGGTGTGGATAGGACTGCTTTACCAAAATTAAAAAAACAGAGGGGGTCTTGATTTTTAAAAAAACGTATTTCTCGATAGCCGCTTTTCCGCTTCACCAAGGGATGCACTGGACATTTCTTTGCTGGAATAGCTGATTGTTTGTCGACTCTACGCGCGGAATTGGTGCACCAGTCCCTAAACTGCAACAGGTAAGCACATAGACAAAACTACGACTTTTCCTCCGTACGCCAGGGTGTTGCATGGATGTAGTCAACGGTTCCGTTTGTCTCCCTGCGTTTCCTTTGTTACAAAGGTCCGTTAGGCTATATTAAATCGGTCTGTATGTAGAAAGTGTGTGGGCTACGTAGACGTACTCTGCCTCCACAACACATTGCGGGCAACGGAAAACATGCACGACTCCATAGCGGTTTTTTGTGTTCCAGCGTTATAAAATAACTATATTATAGCTATTAATAAAGGGGTAGCCTATTAAAATAGGAAAACGTTGAACCAACTCGCCCCCCAAAAAGCGATAGGCTGCTCATGCTTCAGGCTACATCGGTTGAGTTGAGTGATTGTCATTAGGAGTGAATAACATGCACTGGCGTTGTGTTGTGCAGCAATACAATAAAAGTAGTAAATTATTAAAACTAGGAGTATTTTGCGTTGCAGGGAGCACGTATTTACTTGCAAGTGTTAGGCGGCTACGTGCATTTGAATTGTGGGGAAACTGCTGAACTGTAGAGCAGTGAACTCTGTCACGAAAAGGGCGACGCTCCATCTGTCCCTCTCTTTGTTAGTGATTAGGAGGACACTGAAAATGATTTGAATTGCGCTTTTCGCCAAAGTCGTGTTTAATTTCCCCACAACTTTATCGCATTTCGCTGCTATTTCGGTCATCGTATAATTAATCTTTCGCACAAATGGTTAATTGTGAAAACATGATGCAATGACTGTAGTAGTGTGTGTGTGTGATTTGAAGGTAGACGGAGCTAGCTGCGTCCGAGTCGCATATGCTTGCAAAACGCATGCAACATTTTAAACGTTAAATTTCCCTCGTGAAAATATAGTATTTAACACCGGCACGTGCATTAAGCATTTACTTTCTCTGTGTCGGTCTAAAGTAACGCGGTTTATCCAGACCCATACCGGTACGCCATTTATATGGGTTGGGATCGTGCATATGCCTTACAGTTTCTTACGTAAGCTTCTCATTCATTCGTGCATTATTTGAGATAATGCCCATGTAACCTGTAACCTCAGCTATACGTTACACCGATGACTGACAATTGTATTGAAGCATATTTACAATGCATATATTTTGTAAATAAAAAAATTAAAAAATTCTGCAGTTTATAATGACGTTGAATTAAATGTTTTCCAATAATGGTGGCGTTGGTGATTTGAAAGTGGTCTTTGTGTAGGGTATGGGAATTCTTTCAATTGCTGCTGTGTTTTCCAATTGCTAAGATAAATCTTGGCAGCTTTCCACCACAAGCATAAAGAACTAGTAGTACCAGAGCAGGGCAAAGTGACTTAGGTACTGAATGTGGTCTGGTGGTTGTGAAGTCGTCCTCTTGAACAACGTACGCCTACACGTTCCCACTGTAAGAGTGTCTCTTAATGTACTAACCCCCTTTGGGTTGTTTTGTCGTCTTTGCTGTTCCGTAGTTGTTTTTGTTCCTTCACTTCAGGATAGAGAGCCCTTCTGCGCAGCCGGGGACACAAATCCCTGCTGTAATCATTATGTCCTGCGCGTAAATCCCCGTTGTGATAATTCGACGGTGTTTGAGAAGTGAAATCAGTCCCAGGAGGAGAAAGCAGTGTGAAGCAGTCCCCGTCCCACTCCCTAGGCCCCGAGTGGCCCCTCACAGTTCCATCACAGCCAGGATCACCAGAGGAGGAAGGTGTAGGGGGCAAGGCTTTGGGATGCACAGGAAACTCCTGCTTACATAATCATTCTTTGGTTGGGGTTGACTCCGCCCACGGCGATTTTCTTTCACGTTTTCTACAATATTTGTCATATTAAAATTTTGGGATATTTTATACCACTGACGGAGCCGGAGGTTGCATTACATTTAAAAATAATAATGTGGAATGTGCTGAAAATGGTGAAATCGGGTGCCACTCCAAACGGAATCTTGCTTGTGTTGATGTTCTCGCGCCATTCCTTTCGATAATTTAAATATGAAAATTCGAATGACCTGCGCTTTCATTTCACTGTCGTTAACCACATTTTGACATTGTAGGGCACATGGAAGTCATTTTGAGATGGTATTCGTTCCCACTGCGTAAGGGACAACAGACCCTAAACTGTGATAACTGAACTCTTTGAAGAGCTCCGTTATCATGTTCACACTTAACCTAAATCTTTTTCCTTTTTTCTTAAACTGTATGGGCTATCTTGACACTGGTCTTGACTCCAGATGCTCCAGCTCTGATGGGTAGTCTGGTTAACATTTCTGGCCCAGGCGTCCTGCAATGTAATTGGTGCCATCAGATTTCTAAGGGTGGCTTTCTGGCTTTATTTGCCTGGGGTGTTTATCATTTCACGTGCCTACCCCCATGACTGTGCCCAACCCTGCCCCCTGTCTTGTACATTCTCTTGTCTGTCCATGTTGATCTCCTTACTTGGCACAACTAACATCCACGCCGTTCAGTGCTAGCGTCGGTGGATGATAATAGTGTTACACTTTACCAACACGGAAATGTCATACAACCCCAGATCCGTAACCGCTATAATACACTGTTGAATTACCTGTTCTCATACTGCTTTCCCATGCAAAGAAGGCACAACCCATATCAAATAAAGGATCGCTGCGTTAATACAGAGAGGGATTACATATGCTGAAATTTGCCTGTACAAAAAATGTGCTCCTCCCCCACACACATTCCCAAAGAAAATGTTGATCCTGTTTGGTTTCTTGATTTCAAAGGTAGCCCCTCCTTTTAATATAGTATTTATTACTCACATTGAACAAATGCTGACATTTTTACTATCCTGACCGACTTGTAGCTCATCGACAGCCCCCGTTTTTAAATTAGAGACATGAAAGTTTGTTGATGACCTTTTTTTCCCACTTCTCAAGTCTAACAATACCCTGTATCAAGATCTTTTCACCTGTTCCCAAGAGGAGTGCAAAGAGGTCCGATATCACTTCCTAGGGTTGTGTATTCCGGTAATATGCAGTGCCTCTCTCAGATTTGGGGATTGAGGTAGCCTTTATATCACAATGAGAAAGTCCTCAGACTCGTTAAATAAAATGTCTTATTTGTACCTCCTATTCTGTCTTCCCTGCCCGAAAACCTGATGTGTTGTCTTTGTGAGGCAATCAAATATAGCCGTATAGCACCAGGGTTTCAGTGTGTCTTCTTGCTCTGTACTATAGGCCACCACTTCTGTAGTGTCTCCTCTTTAGCGTTGAAATTTGGCAAGGGAATTGCAACTGCCAGAGGGATGTGAAAAGCGCTCGGGCGATGAATGGGGATTTCTCTGCGAGACGTTCATTCATCCTTCTGTGAGCGTGAGGCCACTTCATTTTCTTACAGGGATATGCAGAGGCCCGAACGCTCTTAATTATGCAAACTCACCCTGCCCGGTGCCTCCCAGTGCCATGTCGTAGTGGTGTTAAAATCTTCCCCGTGTTTATTTTTTAATACAAACTTTTTAGTCCGTCTTGAAAATCCGCACTTGAAAATCAGGCCTTTTCCGGGGCCGAGGGAACATTGTACGCGCCTCTTTTTTTTGTTGTTTGGTGCAGTGATTGAAAGAAACTGGGTGTGGAACAAGAGTCCTTTTGTTCCCGGGCACAGCCGGGGCTTGGAGAGACACCGAGCTTTCATGAGCTGAGTATATTGAGCTCTGTGGAAGGGCTGAACACTGGGCTCTTTGACTGCGGTAGCGGCATCACGGAAACGGCGTGCCAACATTTCCGAGGGGGGAAAACAGAAGGCTTTGGAAGCGGAGGGCTCATTGGGGACCTGGCTTTTTCCTGCAGGTGGCAGTCACATTTTCTCCCTGCGTTGGACTTCCGAGTGGTCCGTGTTTATATATATTTTTTCCTCTGTGCAAGAGAGGTCTTCGCTCGCTGGACATCTTTTACGTCTTCATCACTGGTTTCTGAATGGATCGTGATCGCCTCAGCGGAACTGTGATCCGGTGCTGATTGTGGCTCGCGGTGCTCCGGTGTGGAGAGGCATTGAAGCAATCTGGTGTGTTTTTAATTAGCCTAACTGAACTAATCAGTTGGCTTTTTTTTTCATAATTTGATCAAAAATGGCAATTTTTAAAATAACTTCCCATTGAATGTAAATTAATTACAATTTGAGAATTGCCTGTGATCATTTCACAGTTGAGCACTTGTCAGTGTGATGTGAGCTTTTCTTTGAAGAGTTTAACTTGTCTTGTTGCATGTTTGGACCTGCATCGATTGAAATGAAAAAGAATCCTATTCATAAAGTGTCTCAGAATAGAAGTGCTGATCTAGGATCAGTTTAGCCTTTTTCGCTTATAATGGATAAGGTTAGGCTGTGGATAATGAAAAACTGATCTTAGATTAGCACATGGCCCTGGTATTCTGTTGTGGGAGTTGTGTATTTGAATATCTTTCCAGAAATGACGTGGACTCCATATCTGCAATACTGTGATTGGATGTTGGCAAAGTTCAGGCTGGCTATTTCTGTATGATATAACCTGGGCTTATTATTCATAAATGGTGTTGTGGTGAAGGAGATGCCTTGCTGGTGTTTCATATTTGGCGACTGGACTTGCAGAGACCTTTCATGAGTCCGATGTCAATATTAAATGGACACGGGTCATTGGCTGTCTCTTCACTCACCCAGTATTGCAGTAACAGTTCTGCTGCCCAAGGCTCCCCTACCACTAAGGGGTGTTGCTGATCCCACGATAGTTGACGCTCGGCCCAGTTTGTTTTGTGTTTGTGTTTAGAGAAATGTGTGAGGTTGGAAATCGTGTTTGTATGTGTGCCGAGTAACTTACGGTGAAGGAAATAATCTTGATGGCTTTGCTTTTGTCATTCCTGTTGTGGAGTGAAAGATTGTATACAGCCCAGGAGGTAAAAGTTAATTTCCTAGTGTAAACCACCTCTGATATGAGAACAAGTCCATGCTATTGAGCTTGTAATAAATATTGGACAAAAGGCTCATTTACAGCATAAATATGCCTACTTCTGCATGGCTATCTTATTTGTGATTGGCAGATGCACTGTTGGCCTTGCTCTCCTAGCTAAACAAACGCCTCTGGTTTAACTGATGCATTTAAAGAAGGCGGGGTCAGGGGAAATGTGGCTGCTGGCTCCAGTCAGTCAAGCGTTTTTCAGATCGAAGCCTCATGCAAGCTGGTCCGGGGCAATGAGTCCATGCCGAATCACTTCCGTCCAGATGCATGTTCTGCCATGGAGAGAGTGTCAGCTCGCTTATGTATTTAGGTCAACGGCTTGTCTTTTACTGGACAACGGCACAGAGTAATCCACCGCTCCAACTGTGTCAGCCCGCGAATCAGCGTCTGCTCAGGACCAGGGCATGTGCCGCAATAGAGGGCTGTTTCTGGGCGTGCAGGCAAACCTGCCACACGTTTCCACGCTCCACTGTTTTCAGGGTGCGTTCAGAGCTGTTGCACCCTCTGGTCTCCATTTTTGTTTTGGGGGGGGGGGTGGGGGAGGATTTGGAACCACCAGTCCTACGTTGTACTACGCTCCCACATCACTGCTATGCCACACGCAACCAGTCTGGCAGCACTGCAGCTGAGGCGAACACACTCCCTCTGTGCGCCCCGGCCACAAGCCAGTGACCGTTTTCTACGCTACAAGCCAGAAAACGCTGTTCTGCAGGAGAGCTAGCCAATCAGAGGAGAGGCACATGTCTCACTGCTGATGGCTGGTGACCTGCAGGTGGCTGGTGAGTAGTTCCTGGAGCTCCTACGACTGGAAGAACTCTGGCTACCCTAGCAGGACGAAGCCTGTCATTGGACTACGGCTTTTTACGGGCGCCCAAATCCCAATACAATAGCCGAATTGCTGGGAAGGGGCCAGGAAGGTCCACATTTGCATTCGCCCCGCCCGGCCCACTGGATCGTTGCTGTGTAAACAGGCAGGGGGACTCAGGGGGAGCTGTACGTTTGAACCCAAAGTAGCACTGGAATGTTTGATATGGCGTCGATGATGTCACTCCACTTGAGTGTGTTTGAAGCTGAGGGGAGTGGGAGCTTGCTTAAGAGAGAATCCCTAAATGTGTACATTCCTCTGTGGAAGTGTTGGTTGGATTTAAGATAACAGTGCATGCTTGTACTTTGGTCTCTCCCCCCTCCCCTCAGACCAATAATAAATAGTTTCCATCATTTAGGAGTCGTTGTGAAATGGGTAGAATGGAGAATTGGGGAAGTGGGATAGTTGACAACTGAAGTGAAGAGAAGCGTCTCGCGCTGTCCCCTCTACCCGAGGAACAGGTTTCCAAGCACCGGCCACCTTCGACCGAAAGGGGAGCATCCACCTTTTATAACTCGCATTCTTTCGCTGATTAAATGTCTCGCGTGGCTTTTATTTTGGGCGTGTGACCGCCCCGGCGGAGCGCTCGCCCCCGTGGTGCTCTGCGTCCTTTTCCAACGCCTCGCCGAGGGTTTTCCCAAGTCCGATACTTGTGGCATTTCACCGTCCAATTTGGAATCTGTCACCTCCGGACTCCCCTGCGTATATTAACCTGCTCACCTCCCTTGTCCGCGCGTTCTCACGAGCCGAACTGCTCCGTCGGTGTGCCTCCTGTGTCCGTCCTCCAGCTCCACTCTAAACCCTCTCTCCTCCGCTCTCCCTCTCTTCCAGGGCTGCAGGACGACAAATCCTCCCCCTTCCCCCCCTTACAGGAACTCCTGTATCTTCCAGATTTTTCACTGAGGTAAGTTTGCCCGTCTTTCATTTGACGCAAGAAAAATACTTGACCTTCATTGTGTATTTTTGTGTAATGCCTAGAGCAGGTTTCAAGTGTTGGGAGATATTTCCAGAATTGTTGTGCTGCTTATTATTACGTCACTGTGTTATTTATCCCCAACTATATCCTGTGTCCTCTTTATCCTGTCATGGAAAAATCCTAAGCTTGGTACCTGTTGTGTGTATACAGTATATGTGTTAACCAGATCAAGTGCCACCACGCCCCGCTCCATTTGTAGTTATGGCAGGGATAGCGATGTTGATTTAAGCCAAGGGCAGTGTGGAGTTACACATAAATACAATGCACTAGACTTTATTTGTTCATATTCATACTTCCTTCTGTCTTAAGTGATTGCACTGTCCTTACAGAAAAAAAATTAAGATGGTCATATAGTGACAAAGTTGAAACAAAAATGTTGATATTGATTAAAAAAGTTAAATGTTTGATGTTAACTTCAGGTTAAATTCAAATGTTGGAGGTTGCTGTCTCTTCTAATCATTAGTCTCAGTATTGAAAGGGAAAAATATATTTTTCAGTTTTGTGAATAGATCTATGTTGCTGTGCTGCCTTCTGTAGAAACTAAATTGTAGAGGGAAAGTAACCATCTTGGGATTGCTTTCCACAAATAGATCAAATCTGCAACAGCTGCAGTCTTAATGTACCCAGGAAATCACTGGAGCATTTTGGCTCTCTTTCTGGAATGTTTGCTTTGAATAAACTCGGGTCCATAGAATCAACATGTCAATGCTTCTATCGCAATGCTATATAATTGCATGTCCTTAAGAGATGGTCAGAGCTGGAAGTATTGAAGAAGAGCTCTCCAGCTTTCAAAGGAATAAAAACATTTTGTTTTCATTCTTGGGAATCTCAAAAAATGTGTTTTACACTATATATACATTGTTGTTTTCCAGCAACCTCGGTTCCGAAAATATTTATTCCTGTTTGGATAAATACGGTTTATTTCCCTTCACTCACTTTAAATGGGGAGATGTTTTTTTTGCTGACATGGAAATAATTTCCAGAAGACTGTATAAACCCTGGCGCTGAGCAGGCAGTGAAAATAATCACTGTTGAGTTTGACAGCTTTCCTATACATGAATCAGATTAATGACAACGAGTTTCCACCTTGGCTAATGGGAGCTTTTGACTCCTCCTCCCTAAGGCGCAACGTGGAGGAATGTGAGTGAATCCTCCGTTTGTTCTCCGGCTCGCGATTAATTTTCGCCTCCCGACATTGTGTGGCCTTTTAAGAGTCCTCTCTCTCTGGCCCCGCCCAGTTTTACATCCATTAGACGCCCCGGGCCGATTGGTAACCGTGGGCACTCTGATTTACCCTGCCGTACAGAGGATCTGGGGCGGGGCCTTTGCATTTGCATGTAAACCAATTCCACATGCCGCAAGCCGTGTCCACAAAGCCACATCTGACAGGGGCTAATGCTCCTATAATGGCTTTCGAATGTGCTGCCGTTCGGCATCCAGTTCCCAGCCGCGCGCTGTGTGCAGTCACTGGGTACGGTGAGCACAAGTTTCCATCTCTGATTGGGAATGTCAGTGCCGTTGCCCCGTGACGAGCCAGGGTTTGGGTCCCCGAAACAGCCCTTCCCCCCACAGAGGGCCTTCTGTTTCACGTCAGCCTGTCTGTCCTGGGAAATTTCTAACCACAAAGTGATCTACAATGACAACATTTCAATATATAAGCTCGAACTATAAGCTTGAACTGGTTAACTACAAAAGTCAGTGACTGATGGAGAAAATCCCCCCCTCCCCCTCCCCCCAGGCAGCAGGAATCTCTTAGCTCTCTCAGGCTTGGTGTTTTGCTGTCAGATTTTAAGTGCAAGTGTGAGGGGGTTCTCTCTGAGTTTGGGTTGTGCCCACACCTTGTCTTTTGAGCATGTAAAAGCTTGCCCTGGATTTTCAACGATGGACTATGTGAAGTGTGCCTCACGGGTCTACTCTTGGACCAATTTGGAAGTTTTTCCCTGTGTTTTTCAGAGCTTGGCTGATGATTAAACGGCACCAAGAGTGTTCTTTTTTCCCTGAGAGAAGGCGACTGGGTTAAAGTTCACAGGAACCATTGAAATGACGCATGTGGAAGGACACCACTTCCAATTCTGACTGCTTGGCTGTAACGCTTGACTAATGACATCCGCTGGCCCATAGCTCTACCTTTCAGGTTCTGCTGGCCCCCTTAAAGTTTGTCAGGCTATCCTGAGTGGCAAGCCAAGTGTGGGAGTAGTTTTATCACAAATGAGAGATGTTGCATACGTGGTTACATAAACAAGGTTTATGCCAGTTTCTGCCAGTTTCTCCAAAGTGCTCCGTTTTGGGGGGGAAAAGCCTACTCCTCTTCCTGCATACAGTAGATTTCACAAACATTTGCTATGCTTTCAGCCTTGTTTTAAAATGTGTATACAACATGCAAACGCCAGTCTCCCTCAGACTGTTTAATGGCATGGTGGCTGTGAGTGTAAGCGGCTTTGTGAAGTATTATGCCCTTGAACGTCAAGAAGATTCTAATTTGTTTGAAGGCAACTTGTGTAGCATTCCATCAAGAAGACCCTGGTCAAAGCAATTGAAGAACGGACAATAATCCTTAATCTTTAAAGGATTGAACTGTTATTTCCCCCTCTCTCTAACTGCTTGATATGAGAGCTGGTGTGTGTTACTTCAGACTCTGTCAGATGGAGCTCTGCCTTGCCATCCAGGAATTTCCCACAAACCACTTGCTCTCATTTGCTTTTGTTGTCTAAACACCCATGTAATTACTGCCCTGGCCTGGCTCCACCCAGACTTTATACCTTGGATCGCGCTACGTTCGAGAGTAGAGATTGCTCGTTGGAGGTTACGTCATGTTTGTTGTTGAAATGGGTACCCCTGCCCTTACGAAACCGCTGGCACGTAGGTTTGATTTTCTTTTTCTATCAAGGGGGGATTGGTTTATCATTTTCCCCTTCCTCTTCAAAAGAGTGGCGTGCTCATAAATGGTTTGGGTGTCATTTAAATGAACACACCGATGGGTTGCGTAAACTGACGGAACCACAAGTCTTAAATTTTATTTACGATTTTTTCCCGTTTTTCTCCCAATTTGGTTGCCAATTAAACCCTCTATTTACTTCAATTCCCCACCCCCACGAGTCCGTCTCCCATCCTCTGGGAGCGAGACACACATTCCTGGTTGAGTGTTCCCGCCTCTTTCGAGACGGGAATTCTTCCATGGACTCCTTAACCTTCTCCTCGACGGACTCGTGCCGGCTCTCCCTCCCCCCCTTCCCCGGAGGCGGACTCCAAATGCCGCCTCCGATCGGGCTGACGACCAGGGCCGGTCTGGTAGAGACGCGGGTTTCGATCCACGTCCCTGATGGGCAGCGCACACCACTCCGAAGCGTGGTGCGTTAGACCGCTGCGCCATCCGCCAGGCCCAACAGAACCACAAGTCTGACTGTCTCTATGATCTGTATGGTCCGTCATGCTTCACGCATTTGAATGTTGGTTCTTTTTTTCTTTTTTTCCAAATGTAAATCTCTGTTCCTGTGTCATAAGAGGCTTTCTGTGCCGTAACGAAGCTTGGCTTTTGGTCTCTGTAGATACTTAGGAGTGACTAAACGGACAACTGGGATGGCACCACGTGACTAGTGAGTGCATTTGGTCTGTGACATCACACACACAAATCTAAATCAGAGGCACACTTGCATGCTGACTCAGAGTTGGGCATTCAGAAGTCATTTCCTTATGCTGGTCTACAGCATAAGCATGATTATTAGGCCACCACTGTTTGTATT
Organism: Aldrovandia affinis; assembly: GCA_029706075.1. Classification (NCBI taxonomy): domain Eukaryota; kingdom Metazoa; phylum Chordata; class Actinopteri; order Notacanthiformes; family Halosauridae; genus Aldrovandia; species Aldrovandia affinis. The sequence goes on along the minus strand of JAINUG010000017.1, from coordinate 8,047,538 downwards.
AGCGGTCGGGCCATGAATGGAGTGGATTGAAATGATCTAAGAGAAAGTGAGGTTAGCTTGCTGTGCAATTTTAAATGTTTTGATGAGAACACTATTATTAAAGCTGGTACAGAGTTAGAAATGCCCATCGCGTTTATCCCCTATTCTGTCCCACACAATGCAGCCCATGGAATAATAACGTATAATAATGTGTGGGTAAGGAAAAAGCCCGTTTTATGTGGATATCTTGTGTTTTTGGTTGCATTTTAAAGAGTAGCTGGCTAGGATTGGCTTCTGTTGTTATAGATTGGTGTGACCTGGATTCAGTCCATCAACCCAGGTTGGTAGAGCTGAAGAGCCAGATTATGGCCATGACATGCAGGGGGAGGGGGGTCAAGGTGCGGTGTGCCCTAGAGATGGGCATTAGTAGTCAAAAAGGATGTGTAAAACCTCCAGAGGAGATCCCCACTCATACGCAACCGCAAGAACGGCTCCATGGAGGTACGAGCTCTGAACACACAAAATAAATAATAATAATAATAGTAGAAACAAATGTGAAATGCTTTAATATATTTAACATTATACATTTTTGTAATACAATTTGTATGACGTTTATGCATTTTCGGAGTGGGGTAAGTGACAGTTTTCCGCTATTTCAGAAATCACGGGTCTAACATAAACAGCGGGACTAATAGTCAATCAGCTGTGCACTCACCTTTCCCCTGAGCATGTGGATATGTTCATTGTTTTAAACGAGAGTAAGTGGTAATTATCTTTAGTTAACCCTTTTTGAGGAATGTACAACGTTCTATTCTGGAATTTTGCAGTTCTTTGAGGATTCCATTAGCAGCCCTTTATGATGTCATCAATTAGAATCCACTAGAATGTTATGGCATGTTCTAGAATAAGCACCATAGTGTGACAGTACTCAAAGGGTTAAGAAACTTAGTTTTAACTGTAAACTTAATTTGTTTTTACAAGAATACGTTGTTTCTACGATAGCTGTGGCTACAGCATTTCAGTGTCAGAATTCAGTTAGTTATTGAAATGTGTTAAATGTAAACTTTAAATTTTTTAAAATAATTTATGTTTTTAAATTTATTGTTTAATAGGCTAAACGTAGTGTGGTTAGAAGGAATGTGCCCCTTATGTTCAATAAATAAATTTCAAATTGCACTTGCTTTCTTTGTTGGATAATTGACATAATTGGCCACACATATCATATTCTCATGTACATTTTTATAATTCTTTTATCGCAAGTCCTCGAGCACTCGATAATAATTTTGTGAGAGTACTCGATAGTGACATAATTTCAAATGCCCATCCCTAGTTTGCCCGTGGTCATCCAGCATACAGGCATTAAAGAGGTTAACCGGGATACTGCAACCAGAACCGACGTCTGAACAGGCGACCACCTTTGCCCCTGATTTTCATGCGTGTAACATGGCAACAGGCAGCTGTTGCTGAAGTGAAGCGTGAAATGGCTTGCATTGCCCCACTGTCACAGTGTACACAGGCCCACTTGGACAGAAGTGGAAGGGGAAGTTCCCTTCCCCAGACTCCAGCCTCTCCCTCTGTCCGCACTGTGCACCGTGCGTCAGCTAGCTCTCCCCTCTGGATTCCTCTATTGGAACAGCTCAATATGGAATTGTATTAACGACAGTGTTGAAGGCCCTTCCAGGTCCAGGAAAACGCCACCGCGCGGCTCACGAACCGCAGCTGCTCGAATCTTTCAGATCCCGCCTTCAAAGCCGGGCCACCGTGTACAATGTGTTAATTGCAGAGCCACTCTCTCTCTCTCTCTCTTCGGCTGTATTTTTAGGGGCTTAAACAATTTCGGGATCGGAACGCGACATTCCAGCTCGCCGAGTTTCATACTTTCTGTCTCTCTCTCATCGGCTGGAGATTTACAGTCCCAATGGAGACTCATTTAGCCCCACAAACTCCTGCCACATGCTTTGTTTTCAGTCCTGGAACTGGCAGTGTGGAGAGGGGGTTGGGGGGGGGGGCTGGGGGGTCATGTTACTCTGCCTGGGCACCTCTCTCCTCCTCCCAGCCTTCCTCTGCATGCTGGCTTGGAGGTATTCACTTTTCAATTAGCAGGCTCTGTTCAAGTGAGCCTCTCATGTCGGTTGCCCTTTCGGCATGCTTGTGGGAAATGTCTCTCTCGCTGGCGTACTTTCCACTGCTATGACCCCCCCCCCCCGCCTCCCTCGTTCAATCTACCCCCCCGTCCTGCCCAGGCAGGATGTTTAGGGGGAAAGTTTGTGTTTTTGGCAAACCCTCAGCTGAGCATTCAACCCCCCTCTGTCCTTCGTAGACCTGCGGTGTGGGTATCATTCAATACAGATGACTTTGCTGGGTTGGGTTGGGTTGGGTTGGGGTGTTGGGGGGGGGGGCGGGGGGTCGGGGGATTTCTACCCCAACCTCAGCTGCTCTGTGGACATAAACAAACTGCTTATGTCATTTCATCATAAGCCAGAATTAATTCAGGCACTGACAGAGGTGTGCAGCTGAACCGGGGGCTTTTATATCTCAAATCTTAACCAGTTATGTTCAGCTGGAGGAGCTGTTTACGAGTTTAAAAAGCAAAAATGAAAATGATGAAAGCGATGGTTTTCATACACAATTCCTTTTGAAGTTTTCTCTCCCAGAGTAGACTTCAGCAGGCCCCCGATGGGGAACAACACAACATTGTCCTTTCTTCCGAATCTGTTGTTGTCGGTGAGAGGAAGTGGAGTGACCTTGGCTCCTCGGTGTACAATCGTGAGCAAGGGCAAGGAGCGGAACGGAACGAGGAAGGGAAGGGGGCTCCGCGTTCAAGGTTCATCGGCTTTCTTCTTGGCCACAGAACGGGCCCGCTAGGTTGAAAAACAGTGCGTCCGGGTTCCGTTCAGGTGCATTCGGAGAAGTACACAGATGTGGTGAAATCAGCGTTTTTAGATTCGTATGAAAAGGTTACGATCCCACACACATTCAAGGTTACTGGTATGAAGAGGGGAATTTGCTGTCATCCTGGCCACGGTACATTGGTAAAATAGATATTTGGGTGTGTATTCGGTGAATAAATTTGTATGTGCCAAAGTTCTCCTCGACACTAAGAAGAATAAAATGTCCTTCAGATTACAGTATTGCACAGGCACTATTTTTGAGAGCATGAGTACAGGGAAGGGGGATTTTTGAAGGGGGGAATAAGTCATTGCCATGTGACGGATAGACTAAGGCAGATGAATTCCATCAATATTGTGTATGACAAGCCATTGGTGCAGCGTTCCCTCGGAGGCCGGTGTGGGTGGACTGGATGGTTGAACATCATTATCTTTAGAGCTCCAGTCATGCAGCCCCACCCATGCAGAGTTAAAACGGTCTCTCCCAGCCCAGAATCCTCTCACAGACCAAGACAGGGGGACAGAGGAGAGACCTGCTGCTCTCTCGCTGGCTGATACAGGATTACGGGATTACTGGACCGTTGCACAGGCGTCCGGGGCGCCCCGAGGAAACGCTGCACGCCGTCTCCCTTTGAGAATGATCTGTTAAAACGCTCGCTACACAAAGGTAATGTTTAAACGCTCCGATGTCTGGCTGCTCCGGTCTACACTGCAGGCTCTAATGCCGCAGCGACACAGCCGCTTGACATTTTGAAGTGTTCTCTGTAACGCGAGCCAGCCGTTTCTCGTTGTGGTGTTCCGCTGCCGTGTTGCGATCAACCGTCACGTTTTATGGGCATGCCAAAAAAAAAAAAAAAAAAAGGAAAATGAACAAGGAGAACTAGTTATTTCGTCATTCGTGTGATTTGGTCACCGCCGAAAACGTCTGGAGGCTTGGGTTATTTGTTTGTGTGTCACAGAGTGGTTGTCGATACCTTGTGCAGCGGTCGAGCGTTCTGAGAGTGTTGCCGTTAGAGGTGTGGAAGTGTCTCACGCTCCCTGCGCTCCTTCAGTTTGACAGAAAGCCGCCAACATTCCGTGCTGCAAGGGCGACGCCACCATGTCTTCCAATGGGGACCTGAGAGACGCGGGCAGCTGCGAGAGTTTCTGGGAGGTAAGTGTCGTACCCCCCCCCCCCCCGTCCCCCCCCGTCCCCTCTTCCAGACCGCGGCCGTGCGTCCAGGGGTAGCGGCCTAACGCGGGACTGCAGGCCACAGAACGCCCCCCTTTCTGGCAGCGGGCCAGGGTTTTCACGGGGGCCCTGTCCACAGATGGGAGATAGCCCGCGAGGCACACGCCAAATGAATTTTTTGCTGATCGTAAATTTCCACCGTTTTTTTTGCCTGGGACGGGATTGGCCCCCTGCTTTGTCGTGCCGTAGGCCTGCCCTCTTTCCTCCCCCACCTGTCAACCTGCCCTGTCAAGTACTAGTTGGCTTAAAGGGAAAAAAAGTAGTAGTTGGCTAGAAGGTATAGCATGGTCATGTTATGCTCTCACGTTTGGCTAAGACCCAGCCCCTCTCAGGAATGCTTCCAAATGTAGTAACAGGTAAAGGGAGGGCCCCCATCTTTTCATTTTAAAGAAAAACTTAACACGTTAAGAAAATGAAACATTAGTATTACTAGAAATAAATACTAGTAATTAGTATTTGTAAAAAGTATTTATTATTTGTGGTTTTGAAGATTCTATGTATTTGTTCTTCCCTGACTGAACATCTTGTTACCTTCAGCAAAGGGGAGAATTTAAAATTCCAGTGGTTAATTTTGAAATGCATGTGAATATAGTGTTGTTATTACAGACGCATTATTGCCCCTCCCTGGTTACGCGTTGTGTTCTTCAATGGCTTCTCTCTCACACGACTTACAAAACTCCCAACACAATGACGCGGTCGTTCTCTGCCCAGCCGGGGAACTACAAGAGGACGGTGAAGCGCATCGACGACGGCCATAAGCTGTGCAACGAGCTGGTCAGCTGCTTCCAGGAGCGGGCCAAGATCGAGAGGAGCTATTCCCAGCAGCTCACCGAGTGGGCCAAGAAGTGGAGGGGCGTGGTGGAGAAAGGTGAGCCGTGAGCCGGGAGAGGCGCGTCCCGTCCCGTCTCGCCACCCAAAAATAGCGGCAGGAGTCACGTAAACAGGGTGCTCTCCTTTCACATGTTCCCCGCAGCGCCAGTGAGTCATAATTCACAGATTCTCCCCGAGGGCCTCGTGATCGGTATTTCCCCCCCGGGGACGCGCTTAACCGTTCATCGGTTCCCGTTAACATGTCCGCGGTCACTCGCCGCGCGTCTCGCATTGAAATCTTGCGAGGGTTGTAGCGAGGAATTATTTCCCACACGGGCACTTAGCATGTGGCGTGAGTCTTGTGAGAGGCTTGTGACCGCGTAAAGCCGCGGACACAATGGAGGCCGCCGGGGTCACGCTAAGCGCCCTGCCCTGCATGCGTGTGTGTCCCGGCCCCCCTCCGCGACCAGCGTGACCCGTGTCCCTCACCATCGCTCGTGTTCCAGTCAGCGTTCGTGTGGAATGTCCACCGCTGCACACCCGTTTTGCACTCGGTAAGCGGCACAGCTGTAGGTGTTTGGCGCGCTGAGCGGGATTAAAATGGTTTGTGTGCGTCCTCAGTGTTCTGAAGCACGAATACAACTTGAGAAAGTTAGGAAAGGTCAGCGCTCGCAAATTGTTACGTTCTTGCAATTTTGTAAACATTTTCCTCTCCAAACGGATCTCCCTATTGCACAGACACACCCCACTTCACTGCCAAATGCTTTGAGATCCTGAAATGAGAAATTGAATATGCAATAATAATAATATAATATAATATAATATTTACATTTAGACATTAAGCAGATTCCAAAAGACTATTTAAAGTGCATGGAAAAGAGCAGAGATGATATGAAGTTATCAGTGTCACAACTGACAGTATGGTTCTGTGTGGCTCAGTAGGTAGAGCATGGCGCTGGCAACGCTTAGGTTGTGGGTTCGATTCCCACTGGGACCACATACACTGAAAAGTGTATGCATTCACTACAGTAAGTTGCTTTGGATAAAAGTGTCTGCTAAATGGCATATATTATTATATTGTATTGTATTGTAGTGGTCACTGCATAAACCAGCATTTACTATTATTCTTGCTATTATTGTCTGGCTAAAGAAGTGTTAAGAGGAGGGTCCTGACCGCCGGGCGCGTGTCCCCCAGGTCCGCAGTACGGCACGCTGGAGAAGGCGTGGCACGCCTTCATGAACGCGGCGGACCGGCTGAGCGAGCTGCACCTGGAGCTGCGCGAGCACCTGGCCGTGGAGGACAGCGACAAGGTGAAGAACTGGCAGAAGGACGCCTTCCACAAGCAGATGATGGGCGGCCTGAAGGAGACCAAGGAGGCCGAGGACGGCTTCCGCAAGGCGCAGAAACCCTGGGTCAGGAAGCTGAAGGACGTGAGTGTCGGCCCTGATACGCGCGACGCAAGCGGAACGCTACGAACGTTATTTATTTATGTTTATTCCTTTTTTAGCATTCAATTCCAAATGGGTCTGGGTATGGCCTCCGGCGTGGTTTAGCGGTAAGAGCGTTTGACGCTAGCCATGGCGACCGGGGTCGATTCCACCGGTTCGATTCAACCCTGGGGGGAGGGATAAAAGCTGAAGGAAAGACTTGCTGCGTATATGAGTGGTTGTGCATCGGTGACAGGCTTCGGCCTAGGCAGGCACTGGCTCGAAGGAGGCAGTGCAGTGCTCGCTACTGGCCGGACTATGGCAGCAAATTCTCATATGAGGGAGGGCATAATTGGCACGAAAAAAAGAGAGGGAATTGGATACAAAAAAAGGGGGATAAACGGCTAAAATAAAATATTTGGGTACGATCAATCCTGTGATCATTGTAATTATTCAGTATTTCTATTGTACATCATAATTTAGATTTATGCTTCCATGGACTATTGTGTTATAGCCACTGCATCACAGTGGAGAAACATGTCAAAAGTTGAGCATGTTACTGAGGAGGGGGCTCATTTCAGAGTGACCTTGAGATGAGATGAGAGACTCTGGCATGTTGGTCCTGCAGCAGTCCCACTATTGGTCTTTCTCCCACGGTTCCCCGCAGGTGGAGACGACCAGGAAGAGCTACCATCAGGCGCGGAAGGACGAGAAGACCGCCGTCACCCGGGAGACCCACGCCAAGGCCGACCCGTCCAAGTCTCAGGAGGAGGTGCGGAAGCTGCAGGAGAGAGTGGAGAAGTGCAACCAGGAGGCAGAGAAGGTAAGGAGGACAACCCCGGCACCACTTTGGCCCAATGGCAGATATGACCAGAAAAACCAAAAACCTGTCAAATGTTAAAGCCAGATTTCACCAGCTTCAGCGTTGGCTATAAAATATTAAATCTGCTGTCCGCCCCAGGGGAAGGGGGGAGGGTGAGCCGGCTCGAGTTCGCGGTGAAGCACGAAAGGGTGTCTCCAGAACATGGATGGGCGAATTCCATCTCGAAGGAAGCGGAGTTCGCTACCCTCAGAGAATTAGCTTGCTTCGTAGAGACGAGTGGCAAACTCGTGTGGGGAGGGCAAATTGAAATAAATAGAGTGTATCATTGGCCACTAAATAGGGAGAAAAACTGAAGCAAATAAAAAAGGTTCAATCTTGGCTGTAAAAGCAGCCGCTATCTTGAAGGGCACCGACCTTATTGGTCTCACTCTCTAGTGACAGGGCATTAACCACCACCTGTGGCACTGGCCCCTCCTTCCTCCTCTGCAGACAGAGGAGGTGTGAAAAGATGAGATTTTAATGCGCCCAATCTTCAGAATGTCTTTCGTGATCATCGGGCAAGACCTCGCAATTGATGAAGCGTGCAATTTTTTTTTTGCACGTTGTTGTAGTTCGGTCCTTATTTATTTATTTGAATCTGGAAGCCCTTCTAAAACGGGCCACCGTGCGCCCTTACCTCACGCTGTTCCGCTCCGTCCACCCCAAACACCTGACGCGCTCGCCCCTCCCACGCCGTGGTTCTCCGCTCCGCCCCAAACACCTGACGCGCTCGCCCTCCCCGCGCCACGGTTTCTGCTCTGTGACTCGACGCTGGCTGAGCACACCGGCCTGGGAGAGGTGTTTTTAAATGGGGGCGATGAGGCCGGCTGCTTGGCGTGTTCCCTCCCTGTGAGAGGCCGCGTGCTCCTAGAAGGAGAGACTGGGTGGAGTGGTGCATGCCGAAGTGCCCCAGGACGAGTCAGGGGGCAAGCCAAGGCACGCCAGGTTTCAACACCGGAAGGGTTTTTGACACTCCTTCATCTCTTGTGAGCAGGGAGGTGCGTGCCTGGGAATATGATTGTACGGTTTAATTTCTTACTTCGGGCCAAGTTACTGGCGCACATGTTTTTGTGCCCTTTTTTTATATAACAAAATTGTTTTTATGAATATAATTTTACTTAACCATTGTGATAATACGGTCACAAGGCATGTGACCAGAGACCAGTTAATGTTTATCGCTATCATTATATTTTTTTCTTATCTTCCTCTCCCCCAAGCACTGGAGCTTGAATCCGTTGCATTACCACTGGAATGAGCTCCAGGGGAGAGCATTGCCAAATTGTATACGGTGGCGGTACTGCTGTAATGCAAAAATAATGCAAATAACAACAATGAGTATTTACAATGCAACGTTTAAAATGTAGTCCATAGTACCTCACTATTCCACCTCACTACAAATCAAAAAATGCACGGTAGCACCAAAAAACTAAATAAAAATGCAACAATAGCGATTGTTTAAAAAAAAAAAAAAAAAAAAGTTTTTAAGGTGAATAGCTTTTTGGTCTGAACTTCTTTTCTCCCCCTTCTTGGCGCCCTCTGTCCCCTCAGGCGAAGGAGCGCTACGAGAAGGCCCTGGAGGAGCTGAACCGCTGCAACCCGCGATACATGGAGGACATGGAGCAGGTGTTCGAGATCACGCAGGAGGCCGAGAAGAAGCGGCTGTGCTTCTTCAAGGATGTCATGATGGACATCCACAAGCACCTGGACCTCTCCAGCAACGACAGGTACGGGGCCCGCGCCTGCGACACCACCTGTGCCACTGCCCACCCCCACCGCCTGTGACTGGGCTGCCGGGTGACTCTTAGCTCCACTGCAGTGACCGCACCCAACGCTGACTGTGACGACCCTGCAGGGGCGGGGCAGCGCATGATTGGCCGTAGCATTGCTGCCCAGGGAGTCCGCAGGATTGCCCTGGTGTCACCGCACAGCGGGTGGACTGCGGAGTGAGAACAAGCGGTGGCTGGCAGAACGCTCTTTGGGGGGACACCCTGTACTGGTCTGCACGCTCCGAAATTGACAGGATGTTTTAGTGAGAAGACTGGCCTACGAATACAATGGGGATAAATTGGGGTGAAATATCTGGGCTTTAAAAAAAGAGCTGGGACAACAGTGGTTTTCATTCTGCCTGCAGATGTTGGTTGCTGTATCTGACCATTCAGTCTACCTCACAATTCCTCAGAATATCCTGTTACAAGAGAATCTCCTTCAATGAATCACGATGCTGAAATTATTGAGGATGTTCTCTGGTTGATGCAATCAATTCTTTGAGGTCATCATTTGGCAAGTCTTAACAAACGTCTCCGTAATAAATACAGGATCAGTTCAGAATAGAAATAATACCTTTTTTTGTAATGGCTGTTTCTGCCCTTGGGGGGGGAAAGCATTGTGTAGGCCGTGGACTAGTTTGAAGTCCTTCATCCACAAAATAGCTGTGAGTGTTAAAGTGCAAGTCAAGCCGGTTATTAAGTCAATTATTCCCTGTAAGCCTCGCTTTTAAACTGGAGAAATTCCGACTCTTTTTGTTTGTGATACTGTTGACTTTTGTTTAGAATTTAAAGATGTCCTTTGTTTTGTATGAAGATAAATATGGAGCGTGTTTTCGCAGGACAATAGGAAGACCAGGCCCAATTTCACCCAGCTGTGAAATTGAACAAATTCTTCAAGTTGCATTGAGTTCTGAGTGACCTTCATGTTTCAGTTCAGTTTGTGTTTAACAGGGTTTGTGTACTTAAGGAGTCAATGATGAACTCTTCCTGTTGACCATTAACCATACCACTTTAGTAAAATCTACAGTCAACATTGAAATGGGCAGGAGGCTTTCCAGACCCCCCCCCCGGCCCTTTGTGAAATTCTTCCCTGTGTGTAGAAAGGGTTTGGCCATTTGACCTAGTTAGCCCTATTTTTTATATCTATTTTTTTTTACTTTTCCCATTTGACTAAACCACATTAGAAAAGACATGCTGTCAAGCTGAAAGTCAAACACGAGAATATAGAGAACACATTCGTCAACAGTACTATAATGGTCAAATGTATACCATACAAGCACAATATTGGTCACTGGAAATGACGTACCTCAGATGGCAGTTTAGAGGGGTCATACAGGAGTGTCTGTTTGACCTTGAGAACTGTCTGACAGAAATGTGAATCCCTGCAGTTTCCGAGTGCTGTTCAGAGACCTGAGCCAGACCATATCCGCAGCCAACGACGTGGAGGACCTGCGGTGGTGGAGGAACACGCACGGGCCAGGCATGAACATGAACTGGCCGCAGTTTGAGGTAAGGAATTCAAACGGTCCGTGTCAGCATAAAAATACTGCTCTCATGGGCCGTTCAGCCCATCTAGGCTTGTCATGTCGTAATCTAAAGACATTACATTACAGGCATTTAGCAGACGCTCTTATCCAGAACGACTTACAGTTTACATTTCTTTACAATCCATTTATACAGCTGGATATTAACTGAAGCAGTTCAGGTTAAGTACCTTGCTCAAGGGTACAACGGCAGTGTCCCACCTGGGGATTGAACCTGCAACCTTAACGTTACAAGCCCAGTTCCCTAACCATTATACCACACTGCCTGCCACAAAGAGTATCCAGTACCGCATCTAGCCTGGACTTGAATAGCCCGAGTGTTTCTGCCTCTACTACCCGACCTGGCAAGCTGTCCCAGGCATTGACAACCCTCTGTGGAAAAAAACAAAAAACAAACAAACCTAATGTCCGTGCGCGACTTGCCAAACTGGATTGAAGGTTAAAGAATAAAAATGAGTGCCTGTCTGGAGGCAAAACCATTTCATCCACTACAGGGATCAGTACAGTCTCAGTCTATCTTATTCTGTGCCGCGGGAATGGCAAAAATCATAAAATGTGCTCCGCGCGTACGCCTAAAGCATCAGTGATGAATCAGGCCTTTCCCATGCGGTGGTCGAGAGCCTCTGGCAGCAGTGTTGGTAGATTCCAGACTGGCGTGGCCGTGAATGGTCCCTTGTGTCGAACTGGGGACCGAGTGGGTTATGGAATGCCAGGGCTCTCTTCCCGGGGGCCAAAGCCACCCCCCAGCGAGCGGCAGGCCCCCAGGCCCCCCCCCCCTCGGTAAACACCGTCCTGGACACCGGGGAGCCAGGTCTGCGTGCATGCCACGTCCAGTTTGCGACGGCACAGTCCAGTTTTCCAGAAAAACACTGCCGTTTAGGAAGGGAGAAGTGGCCTGGGTACACCGCGCTCTAAGGCTGGCGTTCATTTCCTGGCTGTAGACCCAGGGGCGGTGGCGGTTTAGTGCCGTCCGCTTGGCGTTATTCTCCTGCTGAAAGCGAGCATCGGCTTTCAACAGCAGGTAAGTGACACCGCGGGTCGTAAACTGTAGCTTCTTCTCGTCTTTGGTCCCCTCGGTATTCCCATTGTGTCACTGGAACAGAAGGTCCTTTGTGTGGGGCCAGGAGCAGCCCAGCATTGCACTGTAACTACAGTACTGCCCTCTATGATTTAGTAATTCTAGGTTCACTCAATGGTGATGTACACGTGTGATTAGGGGAAGAAGAAAAAAACAACTTTATTCTCTCTTGGTAATTCTATCCAAGTCCTGTAGCCAACTGTGATAATAATCCAGAAAATATTTGTTCCATAAAACACGCGTCTTGTGTCTTCCTCATGTGTGGTACACACTGGTGTCACCTTGGAGGGTTTTTCCCCCCGCTTGAGTTCAGTGCAGCAAGTTCCCTGAAGGAACGAATGTTTTAATTGTACAAAATTAAACTTTGTGTGTGTGTGTGTGTGTGTGTGACTGCTGTAAAGGCTGTGGGCATGCATGTAGACGGTAAAAATAGTGTAACTTTACATTTCTGGGTGTGGTCTGACAGCAGTAAGAGACTGTGTGCGTGGTGGCATTTGAAGCCGTTTCTGACCCAATACTGCAGTGACCCCGAAAACACAATTGCACAGGAAGGTAGGGGCCATCCTGGTTAGTGTTACAGAGTTGTGGGACTGCCAAGGCCGCAGGGAAAGATGAACACAATAACAGGAATTTGGACTTCACGCCCCAGGCTGCTTCAAGCGAGCCGTCGGCTTCCTGGTCAGCATTGCGCTGACCGTTGTGTCTGCGGTCCTTTTAGGAGTGGTCCCCGGAAGCCAACCGCACCATCGCCCGCAAGGAGAGGAACAGCCGGTCGGACGACGTGGTCACCCTGACCAACATTGTCTCGGCGGGAGAGGATCTTCCCCAGACCCCCCAGGAGACCGTCAGGTAACCTTATAGGCCACGCCCTCTTTCTGCAGTTAAGAGTTCTGATTGGGTCCCTTTTCTCACAAGACCCTGCCCTTCATTTTCGTAGCCATTGTTTAGATTTTTTTCCCCTCTTTCTTTTTTTTTTTAACACGCACCACATTTGACTGTAAATGGGCTGCCTGAGCTATGTGTCACTGAGGCTGTAAAAGTCACACGTTTTTTTTTCTCCCTCTCTGAACAGACTCATTATGCCCTGCAACAAGACTAAACTTGCGGTTTATTACAAGTTTCGTGTTTGTTTCGCCAGCACTGGGTCCCCGTAGTTATCCGATTGCATTGTCCTCCGTAAGAGCACCTTACTCATGGCATTCCAATTCCAGTCTGTCACCCTCTAGTATATTGCTTTGGCGATAAGCGTGGGCTGAGATGTTTGGTTTCTCACTGGTGAAAGCCTCATGGGTTAAGTCCGTTTCTGCTCTCGAGGCGTGTGCGATCGTTTCTTTGTTGAACTACGTTTCCCATGCAAATACACCGCTCACAATTTCACACCGTGTTACCGGCAAGCGGTTGGCTCACTAAAATCAGACCGCCCCAACCCATACTCCAGAAGAGCCACAGCCATCACACATAGAGGATTTATAGCCAAAATCATAACGTTAAGTTGTGCATGCCCTGCCTCTTCAGATTCTTGCAATTGGCTATTCACTTTTATGATGAAACACTTATTCAAGTAGCAGGCACTGGGGTGATGAGTGCAGAGAGTGTAACTGTGTGTGTGTGGGGGGGGGGAGCGTTCCTCAGGCAGCTGCGGCTTTTTTTCTTTTGATGGCTTTGTCCGAGAACTGAGAACTGGAACTCCAGACCGCGATGAGTGTGTGCTATGACCACTTCCCGCCCAGAATGCCATCGCTGCAGAATTTGTTTGCGAATCCACCCCCTTTGGAGAGGGCTGGCAAACAAATGCCTGAGATTGGCTGGAATTTCACATTAGCTCCATTATTCACACCCTGAGTGCTAGCACACGAGCATTCGATCGCTGTGGGTGTATGTGTGAAAGGGCATCAAATAAAGGCTTGTGTTTTGCCGGTAGCCCTTCTTCGAGTGCTCCTTCATTAACAGTGGCGAGTAGCAGGGTTTTGTTAGTTCATATACTGCAAGTGTGTGTTAATTCAGGCCTTGTGTAACAATGATTATTCACCATTGTGCAACATGCTTGAGGATTGATTATAGCATGTTGTCCCAATGGGAAAATTGAGACAGCATTTTGGACTTTGAGACCTTTTTATTATTATTTTTTTATAAAGAGAACAATATTTTTCTGATTTATCATGACAGTTTTGCTAAATAAGACCTAAAGTGTAAATATGTCACTGTGTTTAAAAAATAAATAAAAAATTGGTCCAGTATTTAATGTAGCACATAATTTGGAACAATACTCTTGAGTAAATTACTGTTTTGTCTCGCACAAATTGCCGTCTCGCCTACAAGGCTAATTTGTGTTCTCACGGCGGGTGAGCACCGTAAGCAAAAACTATCTTGAAGCTGTTTACGGTACAGCATCTCCGACTCCTCTTCCCCCCCACTGCCTGTGTCGACAGCTGCAATTTGTTTTCTTTTCCTGGGTAACCGTGGTGCCCTCAGGAGCTCACTTCCTGTTCTTCATGAGCAGCAGGCCTTAATTAATGCACCACTGCAGCTGGGCCTGCCTCCCTCTGCCTCCCTCGGCCTGTGCGGCGATGTCGCGGTCTTGGAGGGCCGCTCTTATCTCTTTCCCCCCCACCCTCCTCACACGGGGCACCCGACTGAACTAACCGCTCTAAAATCCGCAGGTCACGTAGCGACAGCGTCCAGTACGAGGATGTCCGAGACCTGCCTGGAGAAAAGTCAGTAAACGCCCTCTTGCCTTACACCTCTACCAGGGCGAGGTCTCTGGAGGGGCTACAAAGTCTGCTGGGATTTATTTTCTAATCGATTGG